>VUQI01031970.1:23502-34537 GCA_015106735.1 Paratilapia polleni | reverse complement strand
TACCAACTGAGCATTGTTTAAACACCACAGCCTACCTGAGTACGGTTGCTGACCATGTCCATCCCTTTATAACCACAGTTTACTCATCTTCTGATGGCTGCTTCCAGCAGGATAATTCATCATGTCACAAAGCTCAGATCATCTCAAACTGTTTTTTTGAACATGACAATGAGTTCACTGTACTTAAATGACCTCCACAGTCACCAGATCTCATTCCAATAGAGCACCCTTCAGATATGATGGAACGGGAGATTCACATCATGGATGTGCAGCCGACAAATCTGCAGCAACTGTGTGATGCTGTCATGTCAATATGGATCAAAATCTCTGAAAAATGTTTCCAGCACCTTGTTGAATCTATGCCATGAAGAATTAAGACAGCTCTGAAGTCAAAAGGGGTCCAACTCTGTACTAGCCAGTTGTACCTAATAAAGTGGTGACTGTATCATAATGCACCTGACCTGGTAGGTAAAGGAATCTGCTTACTAGCCATAAATGTAAGCGCAATTGCAACTGATAACATTTAAGTTAACATTTAACATTTAAGTTAAGGTATTGGTGATGTCTTCCCTGCTGTTAGATAATACAATAAAGACACAGTTAATGCCACGATTACCATCTTAAGTGCTTAAGGTTGGTAAAGAAACATTATGTCAGATATGAAAAAGAGGCATCTTTTCCATTTTACATGTTTATTTTCACGGTAAAATTTCATATTGATGGAGCTCAGTGTGCCTTAGAATGACAAAAGTATGCATAATGTTTTAGCCATGCTACCGGTGTGGCTCAAGGACTGGCAGTGGTCAACCTCAGCTGTTCATTGTGTTTAGGCTTTTCATTCTAACATCATCACTTAAGATGGTGAATATGGTAGCTTGTCAGTATGGTCCACGGTACTCTGGATACTTCAATGAGGAGACTACAGCAGTAACTGTGGGTTATCAGCTATAATTGACAATTTATTAAACGATTCTAACACAGAGAGGAAAGGTAGAGCGGACAAACAATTGTACCACGGACAGGGAAGCCAGCCACCCACTCATAAGAGAAATGTAACATAAATCAAAACACCACACTAATAAAATGTGGCACTGCAAACCATATCACCACCAGAACAGCATGAACACCCAGCCCACCACTACAAACAGTGAGAGACAAGATTAAATCATCTCTAAAATGGCAAGATAAATAAAGGCTAAAATGCCTGATAGTACATTAATTCTAAAATAAATGGCAGCCAGCAGTCTGTCTGTAAACAAACAGAGCACTGTTACAGATTTGTTGTCAGGTTAACTTTACTCATGAACTGTTCAGCTGTCAGTCATCTATTTTCAGTTTCTCTACAGTAACAGTTATGGCAGAACCATTAAATCAGCAATAATAAAAAAAATACAATGCCACCTCTGTAGTACCCGCACAATAAAAACACTAAAATAAATAACATCGTTAATGAAAGGTTTGGCTTTCCAGAGCCACAAGTGTGTCAAACAATCTCAGCCACATGAGCCTACTTCTGTGTATGTGTGCCTCTCACCTGATTGGCTATTGCCTGCTTGGCTCTTAGTGTTCCCAGGTGACATTGGCATTTTGCTCAAAGCCCTGCACAACCACTTGCCAACCTACAATTTTAGTCTTGTTATAAACTTATGGAATAAATTGCTTTTTACTGTGAAAGCTTTTTGTTACTTTTTAAGTGAAAGCCAAACCACACTTGGGGTGTGTAAAGTACATTAAGAAAAAAAACCCAAAAAACAGTGTTGCAGTAAATCCTTCATGACTGAGGTGTTCAAACACTGAAAGTTGTTTTGCCAACTGTGCAGTGTGCTCTGGGACTGTGAGCCAGAGGAGTTTGAGATGACAAAAGAAATCTAAAACAGAACAGATTTCTTTTCTGACTGTCTTAATTGACTGCTTCATCAGAAGACTAATCACAGTAGCAAAATGAGGTTGGATTGCAGTCTGAAATTATGCCAGGATTGCAGTGCTCCCACAGGTCAGTCCAGGTCTAAGTTACACACTGTATGTGATTATCCCCTTGTTGTCATAGAAACCAATACAGATGATTTCTGCACTTACTGTTGAATACGATAAATTTGTCTCGTGGGGTGCTTCCGCCAGGGATGGTTTTTAGTGTGGCAGCTTTTTTTAGGTACAAAAAAAGCCCATGAGGCTGTGCTGAAGCTCTATGAGCAAGCTTCTCCTTCACAGTGACTTTTTTTTTCTTTTTTTGTGCAGCTCCTGGAGGTCCCTGCAGTTGACAATATTTGAACTTCAGAATTTTAGCAGCTGCACTTTCTGAAAACTGGCAGCTTAAAAATGACATCAATCCATATTGCATGCTGTGTTCACTCTATGGTGTTCAAACTGAGTGTGAAAACAGGAGAAATGCCATCATTTGACTTATTTAGAAGAGGATTGCTTATTGGTCAGTGTGTAGCACACTGTCACATTACTAAACTCTAATTTTAAGCAATGTGCTGTACACACATTAACTGTTATTTGTTCAAACAAAGCTATCCAGACTTAATGTCATGACACTAAATGATTATGTGAATTGTGCAGTGCTTTTAGAAAGTAGCCAGTAGAGGCCTCTTCCTGCCGTGAGTACGAATGTTAAATGTTTATTTATTTATTTTTTTAATCCAAATGTCCCAGTGATGCTGAACCTTCTGCTCCATGGAGAATCTGACTGGCTTAATTGATTAGCAAGGAAAGAAAACATTCATTAGCCTCAGAGACACCACTTCAAACAAAACATCATCAAAACAACAGATGCACATCTCTTGCAATGTCATGATGAAAGAAATGCTTCTACATAATTAAAACTCTTGAAGAAACAAGAACAAACAGAGGAAAGTTTATTGGAAAAGGAGATGCTACTTTTGTCACTGGAGAGAAGACCATGAGATAGCTCAAATACTGCTTTCATACTGCAGATGTTACCAATTGAAATATTTCAGTTAGTAAGATCATAGCTAACTCATAGCTAGATTATTAGCATGAGAATTAATTAATGCAAAAACATTTCCTGTTTTTACCCAGAAAGCTACATAGGTGTACCGGTGTTTCACTAACTCTACCAATGAAATGAATCTATTTATTTATTGTTTGCATTGATTCTGATGTATCATTGTTGAGTTTGATCAGTCATGTGAAAAAGAAAGCGCACCCTCTTTCAGTTTTAAAGTTTTATGTATGAGGACATAATAAAAAATCATCTGGTCCTTACCAGGTTATAAAATTAGGTAAAGACAACCTCAGATGAACTACAAAACATGACAAAAACTGAGCCAAAATGCAGAATCAGTGTGTGAAAAACTGAGTATACCCCATGATTCAGTAGCTTGTAGAACCACCTTTAGCAGCAGTAACTTGAAGTAATAGTTTTCTGTGTGACTTTATCAGTCTCTCACATCATTGTGGAAGAATTTTGGCCCTCTCTTCTTTATAACGTTGCTTCAGTTCATTGAAGTTTGCAGGCATTCATTTATGCACAGCTCTCTTATGGTTATACCTCAGCATTTCAGTCAGGTTGAGGTCTGGACTTTGGACCAACACTTTGCAACACTTTGATTCTTTTCTTTTTCAGCCTCTGTTGTACATTTGCTGCTGCGCTTGGGATCATTGTCCTTTTGCATGACCCAATTTTGGCCAACCTTTACTTGTTGGACAGATGGCCTCACATTTGACACTAAAATACTTTGGTATACAGAGTTCATGGTCCTGTGGCTGCAAAACAAGCCCCAATCATCACCCCTCCACCCCCATGCTTGACAGTTGGTATCAGGTGTTTGAGCTGTTATGCTGTTTGGTTTTCACCAAACATGGTGCTGTGCATTATGGACAAACATCTCCACTTTGGTCTCATCTGGCCAAAGGACATTGTTCCAGAAGTCTTGTGGTTTGTTCAGATGCAACTTTGCAAAGCTAAGCTGAGCTGCCTTGTTTTTTTTAGAGAGAAGAGACTTTCTCTTGGCAACACCTCCTTACTTGTTCAGTCTTTTTGTAATTGTACTGTCATGGACTTTAACACTTAACATGCTAACTGAGGCCTGTAGAGTCTGTGATGTAGCTCTTGGGTTTTTTTGCAGGTTCTCTGAGCATTGCCGGGGGGGATCAGCAACTTACAGCAGTGTATTACAGTACTTAGCTTCTTCTTCTTCTTCTTTTTTACACCAATAAGATGACATGGCTGTTGTAGGTTGACTGAGGTCTTAAATTTGACTCCATGTTCAATGATAAGTGCCACACTATTACTTCAACTAATCTATTATCATTCAAACTAAAGGATACAATAATGTCAGGGTGTGCAAAAGCTGGGATAGCAAATGTACGTCCTATCATTCTTGAGTTATTTCTTTGTGAGTAAGTTGTCTAAAATAATTTATCCTGAGATATAAATTAGATTGTGCCCAAGGGACAAAGGAGCTTCGCATGCTGTCTCACTCGGACTGGCTTCTTATTGATCATCGTGCAGTGTCAAAGAAGCCACTCCCCTGGGTCCTTGGACTTACTGTAATATGAATGTAGTGTTGGTTAAATGAGAAGCACAGATAATTACAAGCAGAAAACAGAGGCAAAGCACAAAAGAAGACATTTCAATTAATGGGAGCTGAAGTGGAAAAATCAGTCGCATTCAGAAGTGCCTCAGTAGTTTTGACCAGTCTTCCACTGATGTTCATCCACATGTTTACACTTTGAGAATATATGATGTGTTTTTGTTATGTTTTATAGCCTTCTTCCATTAATCTAACAGCAATATCACTGGCAACATTGCTAGGTCAGACCTGGTAACATTTATGTTTAAATTATAAAATGGCACAGGTCTGAACTGCAAAGGACAAGATAACGTGCACATGTCTCTCATATCGATTCAGCTCAGTTTCTACTTTGCAGTAAGATTATAACATTTGTTTATGATGCATTATTGTGGTTCCTAATGCAGAAAGGAGATATCTCTGTCTGTCTGAACCTGTGTGAGGGGTGGGAGCACTATTCTTAGTTACAATGATGGTAGGAACTAAACATTCAGTGTGATTACACTTAGAGTCGCTGCCTGTCTGAATTTGTGCAAAAACTCTAACTTAAAAACTCATCAAAGTGCTGTCACTTTAACAGACTAATGAAGCCAGAAATGTTATGCATCACATGTTTGAAAAAGGGCTTAATTCTTTTTTTTTTTTTTTTTTTAAATCTTTGCAATATCTTCTGGTAATTTTATGTATCATGACTTTCAAATGATAGCATGGCACTTTTAAGGACATTTTGCATTTCATGTCAACACATTTTAAGCTTTTTGCATTGGCTCAAATTATGAAGTTGTGTATTTCACCCTGCCTGTTGCTGCCAGGCTTTATTTTTCTACACCACTCATCTGTTCAATGACAAAACATGTTACATTGTGGAAAAATAATAGCACTCAGCGAGAGCTCCTCCTGTCCACCGTCCCACTTTCAAACCTTAATGAGTGTCAAGTATACTTAATACCTAGAATAAAATTACACCTACTGAGCTTTAGAGCTCTTGGTGAGCCTCTGGCTCCCAGCGTTTAATGGCTGTAATTAATGTCTTTTTCTGTTCAGGTTTTCATAATAATATCCAGGGACTGACACATTGTTCTTGGAAAAAGAGCAGTTAATATTCAGTAAAGCTTGAACTGTTGTTCCTGTTTTAAAATTAAAAACTATGAAGCTGATATTCTGTTCTGCTGCTTGAGTCCTGGGAATGTGATGAATAACCAACTGTGCCAAGTCAGCTCGCAATGAGTGTGATAGTGCCAACTGCGTCAGCTGCGCAGGGCTTACGGCTGCTTTGTGCAGGCACTGCTGGTAAACTAGTAGCAGCTCAAGTATAGTGAGAAGTTAAGTTACTCAATATTCAGAGTGTGCTAACCATCACTGAAGCAAAATCCTAAAGAGCAATTTGCATTCATGAATCCGTTTTACTCAGAGACACATACAGATACGCAAAAATTATAATGTTGCCATAGCAATAAATTCTGTATAATTCCCTGAAAAGCTACTTATATAAGGAAACAGCTTGCTGATTTGGATCTTTTCAGCAGAAGGTTTTGTGCCACTGTTAGTTTGCTTCTCACAACTTTTCCATTAGCACCGGCACAACAAGGACACATTCTGGTCCACTTTCTTGTTTTCCTGCTGTGCTGTGAAATGACATTTGTGATACCAGGAAATTGGAGACTCTTACAGATTTATGTTTTCCTCCTAGGCTATAAATCTCCAGCTGGGAAGCATCGCTCCACCTGTAACACCGGCACGTGTTCTATGTAGTTTTTTTTTTTTCTTTTTTTTTTAACAGAAACATTAATTAAATATGCAACCATTGGGACCATCACACTGTACATAACATCAGCTTTTATAAATGGAATAAATTGATATATTTGAACTTTTTGGGATTTCTGTAAACTGTAAACACATTTTAGTCTAAAATTATTATGTTCCTGCCATTGGGAAATGCATATGTATATTTTTCAAATTTAGGACAATATACTGAATGCATATTTTGTCAAAAGAAATACAGTGTTCACTACTCTGCTTAGTATTTTCAGTAAGTAATCAAAATCTTTCTACCAGTTCAGTAAAATACTTAAACAGCAAGCCTTTATTTTGCAAACATTTTAACTTGCTTATTTGCTGACACATGTAGGGCTCAGCACTACTGACAAAACACTACCAGCAGATGATTCATGATCACGTTTTATGGCCAGCAGAGCTGACTTATTTTCTGCCCACGGAGATAATCTTTACCATTCACCTAGAAACAGTTTGTCAATTTCTCTGCAACTGATACAGTCGATGTCAGACAAAAATTACTAAAGTTCCCTGAATCAAATCTAAACAATACAAAGGGGATCATGTTCCCATTTATTACAGAGATTAACAACATACTTGTTTTGGCTCTCTTGGTGGATGCTGCTGTGTTTGAGAGACCAGGTGCATCAAGTGTACGCCTCAACAAGCCTCATCATGACCTGGACTCAAACCAGCAGAGACAAGGGCAAAGTGAGGTGAAAAACTGCTATCTTAAACCTGTCAAAGTCTGACTGTTTTTCACACCTAGAGAAGTGACCTTTAAAAAAAAAAAACTGTGAAAAAGTTGGTTTTCTGTCTTTATTTTCTTTTGTTTGTTTTTGTCTCCATAAACTCTTTTCACTTCAAATTTTACTCACAAACAGAGGAATGTGAGGAGTTCAGGATTTGTCTGCTTTATATATTGGATATAATTCCAATAATCTTACTTTACAAGTCTGACTTTCTAGGGAACAGTCGGTCTTCTTATAAAACTATTTGCAAAGATGCAAGTAGATGTCCTCCTTCTGATAATTATGAAAGCTGTTTTCACTGAAGCCACAAAGACTGCTATCAGGGAAACACAATTATGTTTAGCAGTGTTACGCAACCATCCGAGTTCTGCATTTAACTTGAAGCAATTTGTGCTGTCAGTGTGTGTATTCACTGACAGTGTTTAATAATAACTCTGGAGATGCAAAAAAGTGTTTAGTTTGTTTGCATTTCTCTTTGGTATAATAAGCAACTTCTAGTAGAGAAGTTATTGCAATGAAATGCAAATATTATTGGCTAAAATTATTGATAGAATCTTTCAAGTATCACCAACTTGGTATTCCTTGTAATAAATAAACTGATTAAGTTCACCTTGTGCATAAAATGTAGGTTTAAATGTGTGCCCCAAATCCTATGTAAAGCTTTTAGCATCTACATTAGTTTAAAGAAAATTACTTTCCTAATGAATATGCAAATTTATGCGGCAAGATGTTACAACTGATCCGACGTTCTCGTGGCTACAGAATCATCCAGTGTGTTTAACAGTAAAGCATGCTTATATGCAGATAACTAAAGAATTACAGTTTATAAGGGATTAAATCACTGTACAATGCAAGTGATGCATACTTGGATATACAGTATAGTGGCAAAGTGTGAAATGACTGAGTAACCATTTTGCTGTAATAATGGTAATTAGATTTTTGTGACACATGGTAAATGCAGTAGGTTAAAGAGGTCATGTCCAGCAGCTGTTCACCCTTCAGCGGTGCTTATTAAATATTATTATGTAAATTGCTTTGGGCAGCTAATGTCACAAACACTCTCCAACACGTTTCATCAGCTGACACACATATCGAAAAGCTTAGCGAAGTTTTAATCCTGGTCTTTATCATGTGAATGGCAGAAAAGGCAAAAAATGTTACAATGCTGCAAAAATCTTTGCAAGAATAAAGAGTTTGTTTCTGGCAAACAGCTGTGGAATAATGATCAGCTTGCTATGGGAAGAAAATGAGCATCATCTATGATGCTTTACTGCCCCCTGCTGTACAACGCCTGAATACTATTTGCTGCTAAAAATGAAGAGTATTATAACCAGTATGCAGCAAGTAGGGCTGTAACTAACCATTATTTCCATTTTCAGTTATCACTCTTAAAGATTTGTCAGCACAATGTCCCATATCCCATCTCAAGTTACTCAAAGATATTTAGTCAACAGTACAGAGATTATTTCAGGTTGAGTTTCCTACCATAAAAGTGCAGCAGCACTGAAAAAAAAAGCAAATATTTATAGACAACATATCATAAACTGATAATTATACTGTTAATGTTTTTCCTCATATTTTCAATCAGACAGCTTCATCTAACCATTGTTTCCAAATAATAATCCACTTTAAAACATAATTATTAACTTAATCCCTGGTTTAGCTGCTTTTAACTGTCAGAGTTGCTCTCATATATTTAGCTTCTCGTGTGAAACACAGAGCGATATAGTTCACATCTTAATAGCGACTGACACACTGTTAATTATGTGAACTCATTTTGATTAGGTTTTTTATTCAGACCTTTATTATGATTGATGAAGGTCTGAAGGGCAAAACATTGTAAAACAGTCATCAGATGCTTGTAATAATAAATACTCCTATGCTTAGCTGTACATGCATCACCAACATTAACACTGTACAGTACTGTGCAAAAGTCTTAAGCCACCCCTCAATTCTTTACATTTTGCTTCCAAGGAGCCAGGTGTTCTTGTAATTTTTTTGAAGTGGTCATCCAGTCTAGGAGGTGTTTCTAAGTTTTTCTTTTTGGACATTGGCTGCTTTCTCAGTCCAGTCCTTGTACCTGATCATTTTTAGAGGATTTTTTTGTTTGTTAAACCATTTAACACTGACCTATGAATCATTCAAGCATAATAAAAGGGGTGAACCAGTGTTGTGTCTATACATAAGGGAGAAAAGGCTGAGGTATGCCAAATTACACAAGAACTGGACTGAAAATCAGTGGAAACAGGTCTTCAGGAGTAATGAATCCAAATTTCAAATTTTTGGTTCAAATTGCCATCAATATGCATGGAGGAGGTCAGGAGAGAGGTATAACAATGAGTGTCTACAGCCATCTGTGAAACACGGTAGAGGCTGTCACGGTTTGGGGTTGCATTTCAGCCAGTGGTGTCGGAGATCTTGTCAAAATTGATGGAATTATGAATACAGAAAAGTTTGGTCCACCATGCACTACCACCTGGAAAGCATCTGATTAGCAACAGCTTCATTTTTCAGCATGACAATACAGTAAAAGCATACCCGTGGTTGTTGAACATGTACTTTGCTGTAGTTTTGATGGAACAGTATCCAGTCATGGATCGGCTTCCCCAGAGCCCGGACCTCAACATTATTGAAGCTGTGTGGGACCATCTTGACAGAGAACAGAACAAAAGGCAGCCAACATCCAAAGAAGAGCTTTGAATGTTCTTCAAGAAGCCTGGAGAACTATTCCTGAAGACTACTTAAAGAAATGACAAGGCGTGTCTAAGAGAGTTCAGGCTGTGTTGAAGAATAAAGGTGGTCATACCAAATATTGACTTTCAACCTCATTGGAATTGAAAAACTCCATTTTTAATATACTGTATTTCCATGTATGTTTGCAATAAATTGCTGCACCTATTTCCCCATTTTCCTAGCAAAATATAAAGAAATAAGGAATAGCTCAAGACTTTTTCCATAGTACTGTATATTAATAAAGCTGATCCAAATTGATCAAACTCTAACCTTTCTGGCTAAAAGGCTGAATAAATTACTTGTTAATGCCACATCAAAACTCTAATGGACTTGTAGATTACCCCAAATAAGAGCTCAACTTTTAGTCTCGGTGCAAATGCAAATCTGAATCAACTGAGCAACTCAAAGTTCAGGGTGCATCTTTGACATAATTTATTTAATAATCATACATTGTAATTTAATGGATTCATCATGACAGGCATATAAAATATTTACAGAGCAAATCATCAGTAAAAATGACAGATCCTGCTGGAAAGTATATGTGCTTATACTGTAGAAGGCGGTAATGTGTCAGCAACTTCCAAGAGCATTTATGTCTTCATTGAAAAAAATAAAATAAAAATCACTGATCCCAGAAAGTGACATCTCTGATGTGCACTTTCTAGTAAATAATCAGCACAGCTTGAAGTCTAAATGGTGGTCCAAGATTAAGAAAGGCTGCAGGTGGACTGTTTGGATTCTCTCCCCTAAGCAAAGAGAAAACAAAGTTACAGACAAAGAGTCATTGCACCACACGTCATATTATGATTAAAAATGCATTAAAAAGGCAATTTAGTCTCATCTTCTGGCAAAAAAGAGAGTTCAAAGAGGATGGGTTGCCATGACAACAGTGTACCTACATGTGTTCCTGTTAGCATGCTACTGACGGATAAGCTTTCCTGGTACCTGTTGTCTCTGCTGCTGGCGTCTGTATTCTTCTTCACTGGCAGCGAGAGCCTGAGCGAGAGCCAGATCTTCCTGCTCCTGAGGGCTGAGACACAAACAAAAAAAATATATGTATATTTGTGAAAAAAAAAAATCTGAAAGTTTGAGAGAAATATGCTCAGGAAAAAAAAAACCTGAAGACTTTAATGATTTTTAGGATAACATTTTAGAGTTAAATCATACTTTATTCAGACTCATGTATTTGCTCAGCCTCTCTAAAAGCAGTACCTGTGTTTGTGTAAATGAAAACCAGCT
>VUQI01031970.1:12150-20860 GCA_015106735.1 Paratilapia polleni | reverse complement strand
GAAGAAAAAGATAAAAAAAATGAAGAGAAAAAAAAACAAAAAAAAAAAACAAAAAAAAAAACACAAACCCAAACAAACCTTAAATTACAAACATTCACCATTTTCTCTGAAGCATTTAAATTCAAGACTAGCTAGAAATACTCACCCAGTGCTTTGACTTCTGCTATGTGCATTCAGACCATTAGAAACAGGTCTTGTGTTTCCTGAACTGGAAGAACTAGAAGCAGAGGCAGAGGCGGAGGAAGCACCTTGGGCCCTGATTACAGCAGCATGTCTAAGATGTCAGCAATAACAGGAAAACATGAGTCAGAAGGCCCTCAATGTGATATTTCAGATTAAAGGACAAAGTTATCAATGAATAATTCAACTGCACCTACCCAGATTTGGACAGAGGTTTCCCATCAGTCTTACAATCATGGTCTAGTGGGTGCCGATGTTTAAGACAGTAATTTAAATGACACTGGTCACAGGTCACTCTTATCATCTCCTTCTGCTTACAGCCTCCTTTTGAGCATTTATTTGTAAAAATCTGAAAGAGAAAAACGTCTTCAGTTATTACTGTTTAGATTCTAACTGACTGCCATGTAAAACACATCAGACTTATACAAACCTTTCTCTTTCTTTGTGCAGGGTCCGATTTACAATCCCGATCAATGTGTTCACCAACTTTAATGTCAGGCATCTCTCCTCTCTTGATGGGAATAGGGGTGTTACACAAAGGGCATACTGGTACCTGGACATCCTGCCGGGACAAAAGGATCATAAAAAGTAATTTAAAAAGAAACAGGATTAAATGACATCAAAAAGCTGAATATATCATTCTGTCTTACTGTTGTTTAGGTACAGCCTTTGGCAGCTGACCCAGTAACTAAGGAGCTAAGTAGCTAAGGAGTATTTAATGTGAGGGAGAGAAGAGCCTGAGAGCCAGAGAGCTGGTGTCCAGAGAGCATGGTGGCTGAGTTTTGTTTTGTTTAGTTTTTTTTGGTGGTGATAGCAGCTTGTCTGTATCTTTTAGTTTTATTATTAAAAAATAAATTATCGTGATTCTGCCTCTTTGTCACCTTTTTGTCCTGGAACTTGTCACATTCCCCTGGCAGTAACAAGTAAAATGTCCAGGTAGAAAGGAGACAAGGAGGCAGAATATGCAACAAAATATATATATATATTTTTTTATTACCAATTAAACTCAGATGGACAAGCTGCTTTTGCCATCTAAAAGAAAAAGAAACACCAAAACCTAGAAACTGGACACAAAAAGGAAAATGTCAAACAGTTCAAAGTCAAAACACACTCCTCTCCACAGAGCAGGTGTAAAAAGACAAACACTTCCAGGACAACAGCTCTCTGGCACTGAGCTCTTCTCTCCCTCACCTTAAGTACTCCCTAGCCTGATCACTGTGTGGAGTCAGCTGCAAAGTGTGTATCTAAGGCAGGAGTGAGAGCAAAATACACACAGACAGCCAAAACCACAGCAGGCCCTGCTAGGGACATAACAGGTTCCACAACCACTCTTATCAATCATAAACATAACAGTATCAATCACAGTCACAATAAAAACATAATGTGGAAAGCACCATGATTAGCATTTATTAATTAATTGCTAAAATATAATTTTATTTTTCTTAGAATCCAATATTAGGACAGAGGAACACAATATTTGAAATTTGCAAATAGTTTATTTAAAACAGCAGGATTTTTTAATTTATGTAATCTCATGTTTTCTTGCGCAGTCATTTTGATTTTTTTTTTTAAACAATACAAAGTTACTAAATGGTTGATTTTACAGAAATTCATAAGAACAGCCAAACTAAATATGAAGAAACTGTAATATTTTCAACAATAGTTAATCTGTACCTCAGGTATCACTTACCTTTTTGTAGGATGATGTGCACTTGTGATTTGCATAAGTTATGTGATCATTGCAGAAAATCTCTTGACAAGCGTCACATCTCATAGGAAGAAAATCTGTAGTGTCAAACATTTTTTTTTTATTATTTTAAGTTCCAACCAAACGTGGAAAAGTAAACAAAGAGCTTTAAACTGTACTCACCTAAACGTTTGCAGGTCTTCTCAGAGCAGTGCTCTCCTAAATCTGGGAACTCCATCTCTTAAAACTACTTTTAGAGCCGTCTGCTGCGAATTCACAACCTAAAGGAGGAGGAAAACCAAACAAAGACGAAGGTCGGTCACACTGTACGCCAACTAATGTTTTCTCTGGCATTAGCTATGAGTCATGTGGTCCTGAGTCCCTGGAGCTCTAAGATAAGGTTGCTAAATTGTTAGCTAACAGGCTAGCTAAGATAACTTAAACGATTGGCATTAGTTCAGTTACATAAGAAAATTTATCTCACACTGGTTACGACCCTTTGACAGGCAAACAAAAACTGTCCGATATTAAACTGGGATTATTACATATCACAATATTAAATTAGCGCTTGTTTGACATAATCGGATCACTACTTAGCACTTGAATGGTGCTAAGTAATGAGCCAGCGTGAAGCTGTATGAAAACGTCGACTAGCTGAAAACAAACACATGCCTTGGACTTTTTAAGACTAAACCTTCAGTATAGGCACAGTAAACACGAGTAACATAAAGCTGGTTTTGTTGTCCACGTAAGTAAAACTGCTTGCTTAGCTGACAAAGCTAGCGAGATGAATTTAACAGCTAACCTTAGCTTTGGTCTAAATTTAACTCACCGGATCCCGTCTTCCTGTCGGTCTGCTGTGCTACAGTAGGAGACAATAATGCTATCTTAACTTATCCAGCTTAATTCTGACTTTGTCGTTCCTTCTTGACAACACTTTGACGGGAGGTCCCTGAGCACCGCTACCAGTGAGCCGCTGAGCTCAGCTGCCTGTTTTCATCGAGTTTTGATGTGTCACGCACGCTCCTCCCACGTCAAGACGCACCCTTACGTCAGAGAAGCGTGTCATCATAGGTGTGGTTTCACAGAGCTGAATCACAGATGAAAAGTCTAGAAAGGTCCAGAGTTTTACTCTTCACTCATGATGACTGTCATTTGTTGGACAATGTGTATCTGCTACAGAGAAATTAGCTGACGATTTTACGTACACCATAATGCCCATTTGCTATTACAAGACTGTTAATTTAAAGGAAATGCGCGGTGAGAAGTAGCTACAATCTCAATTTATATTCAGGGTAGACAAACTGGGAAACAACGTTCTATTTCTGACATTTTTTTAAAGCACAGGAAGTGGTGTGGTAGTCGACAATATTAAAAATACTTTGTAACAAGATGAAACCACAGTCTGTGAGTGAAACAGTGGTCAACGTGGTGAAGTCATAAACAACTTCACAGATGATCACAACATTTTATATATTTGCATTTGCTCCAGTAAGATTGAACAAACTTCAAAAGAAAGAAAAATAATAATAAATGTTACACTGGATAATTATTCTTAAAAAATGTCCAGTCACATATCACATGTCATTATTTGCTGACTATAAATAAGGCTTTGTTATCAACCAGCACAAACACCTCTCCCATGTGGATGATGCATTTACACAGGATAAATGATAACACTGCTGTCATTGCAAATATACTGATAAGTAAAAACATACATACAAAGTCATTCATTTAAAATTGTATTTATTTAGTTAATTAATAGAAAAGTCAAACTTGGATCTTGACTGCACATACCAATCTCTATCACGATACAGTTTTACAGCTTTTTCACAATATTAAGCGAACTTCACAAGGTCTGCTTAATTGAACAGATGGAATACTTTGGATTTGATTGTGTGCTCTATCAGTTTGGTACAACATCATTTGGTAAAACATTATTTAAGAAGAGTGAAAATCCATAGTTTGTGCATTTAAAGAATTTCCCAAATCGGGGATAAATAAAGCATGACTTTATGACATTATGTTTTCTTGTTCTTACCGCCCCCTAGTGGTCAAAGTATGTACCTATGTTCTCTTGAGTGCAGAGAAACAGAATGACACTTAACATCTCTCCAGCATTTTCATTTTCTAATGCAGATTACTTTTTTTCAGACAAGCGATGCAATCAAGAACACTCCACTTGTCAGAGGCTTTTTTTTTCCAGCCTTGTACTTCACCCTCCCTGCCAGCTAATTGTCCTTGAGAAGATGCTTGTATCTTAATTAATTTGTCACTATAGTTCACTGTGTCTTGCTCTTACTCATCAGTTGAAGTGACATAAATTTTACATAACAGTCTAAAGTTGAGTTTCACCTTCTGGGTTTTTCCAGAGCTTTCAGCTGTATAACAGAGATGGAGTTTGCTGAGTTGTCATGGAGATGGATTTCTTCAGAGACAAGGTCAGAGGTCAGAAGTAAAAATGGGTGTAATGAGTTAGGATTATTTTAACATAAGATTATTTTCAGGGCCGTATCTCCTGCTTCTGTTTTACCTCTTGAATCATTTTAATACCTCTTCAGGCATTTTCAGACAAAACAAAACACTGTTTAATGACATCAAGTCAATTTTGTATTTGTAGTATGTAAAGTAAGAGTTAATTTAGCTTGAAAAGGAGAATATTTGTCATTATCTCCCATATTTCTCTTTCTCTATTTTTTATCCTTTCATTTATTCATTTATTTTACATTTATTTAACAGATCTGCAGGTTAAATCCATGCTGAAAATAATAATTTGTTACTCCTCTGTAAGCATCTGGGGACATCTTCTTTCTGCAGGCTGTGATGGAGGAAGCAAACATACTTCTGAGATTGTTCCAAATCATCAGTAAAGCATCAATTTTTACATTTTGTACTGCAGCAGCATTACATGGGACATACAATATATTTAATTTCTCTGCATTTTTATTTAATTAAAATACAACTATATAGCTAGTTGTAATAATAATTACGGAATATGTGTGCTGTGATGATGCTTCACACCTCAAAATCTTTGTCTGTAAGGAGCAAAATTGTTTCCAAAAAAAAAAAAGAGACACATCCTTACAAGTCCAAAACATGTTCATAAAAGAGCTGCAAGGTTCATTCATACATAAAGTAGATATTGCCAAGTGAGGGGGTTATATTAACAACCTTTTAATGGGAGAGCAATAGGTTTGATGTAAGAACAGTACAGTTCACATCTTATCCTAGTCCTGTGGTGGAGTGGTGTTTGAGGTCTTTGGCACAAACCTGATGAATATGGAAGTTGTTTTTTTTTTTTTTAAAGATATGTGATACTTTTGTACAATTTTGAATCTTTGATCCCTTTGTTTGACCTTGTTCGTGTCGAATAGGGTGTAGATAATGTGTTTTCATTGGTTTATGGTTTTAGGGACCATATTTCAAGATACAGAAAAAATTACGACTCAGATAAGGAAACAGTAATTTTTAAATGACTTCAGACCTTTGTCATTAAAGATATCTGACACTTTGTGCACATTTTTGCTTAACCATGTTGATGATGAAAATGGGATCCATGCTGATAGTAGACAGTAATCAGCAGTAGTAGAAAAGATATAACTGGACCAAGATGGAGTTTAGATTTTTTTTTTAGAAAGCATATACTTGTTGTACTGAAGAAGACACCTCACATGGTTTATGATTATTTACTCATTCTTAGAAAGCAACACAAAAGCTCCCTTTTATATGATTCTTTTATGGTTTGAGTTGGACTTCAGTTATTCACTGCTGTTTGTCATTTTATATGTGAGTCCATAAATGTCCTCTTTAAACCATCATTCATTGATCCATCATCCATGTTTGGTATCAGATGTCAGAGTACAAGCGAAACTGTTGGTAGCCAGTGAAACTTTTTTGTTTAAATAATAATTATTAATACTATTAAAACAGACTGGCAAAGGAAAAGTGGGATAGTCAGGGAGATGAAGAAAGCAGACAGGGGTACTTGGAGTCTAGGCTATGGCAAAGAGAGAGGTGGCAAAGGCAAAGACTTGCATTGAGTTGTATGTGAGGCTGGACACTAAGGATGGGGAACAGGATTTGTATCGATTGGCTAGATAGAGAGGTCTAGCTGGAAAGGATGTAGGTTAGGGTGGTTAATGATAGAGATAGAAATGTACTAACAAGTGAGAGTGTGTTGACAAAATGCAAAGAGTACTTTGAGGAGCTGAAGAATGAAGAAAATGAGAGAGAGAGGAGGAGGACAGATGGAGGAAAGAGAGTGAATCAGGAAATGCAGAAGATTAGCAAGGAGGAAGTGAGGGCAGCTATGGCGATGATGAAGAGTGGAAAGGTGGTTGGTCCAGATGACATACCTGTGGAGGTAAGGAGATGTATATGAGATTGTTTAACACAATCTTGGAGAGTGAGAGGATGTCTGAGGAATGGAGAAGGAGGCTACTGGCACAGATTTTCATGAACAAGGGTGATGTGCAGAACTGTGGTAACTACAGAGGGATAAAGTTGATAAGCCACACCATGAAGATATGGGAAAGAGTTGCTGAAGCTGGGTTAAGAAGAAAGGTGATGATCAATGAGCAGCAGTATGGCTTCATGCCGAGAAAGAGCACTACAGATGTGATGTTTCCTTTGAGAGTGTTGATGGAGAAGTACAGAGAAGGTCAGAAGGAGCTGCACTGTGTCTTTGTGGATCTACAGAAAGCAGATGATAGGCTGCCAAGAGAGGAACTGTGGTAATGTATGAGGAAGTCAGGAGGGCAGAGAAGTATGTGAGGGTGGTGCAGGACATGTATGAGGACAGAGAGACAGTGGTGAGGTGTGTGGTAGGAATGATAGATGGGTTCAGTGTGGGGGTTGCATTGCATCAGGGATCGGCTCTGAACCCTTTCTTGTTTGCAATGGTGATTGCAAACAAGAAGGTTAACAGATGAGGTCAGGCAGGAGTCTCCATGGCGACATTGTGATCTGAAGTGAGAGTAGGTGTGACAATGAAGATGCGAGGAGCAGAGGTAGTGAAGGTAGATGAGTTTAAATAACTGGGGTCAACCATCCAGCTGCCAGGCAGGAGGAAAAGAGGAAGACCACAGAGAAGACTCATGGATGTAGTGAAGAAGGACAAGTAGAGGGTTGGTGTGACAGAAGAAGATAGGGATAGGGTGAGATGCAGGCAGATGATCCACTGTGTCCCCTAAAGGGAGCAGCCAAAAAAGAAGAAGAGTATTAAAAAGATTTTCCGTTTCATATGTTGTTTCACAGCTCTTTTATTGTAAGCCTTTCGAGATAGGAAACAAACTCAAGCAGGGAATCACTTTGGAGTTAATTATGTGCTGTATTCAGAGTTTGAGTAAAATATGTGCACCAGTCTTAATTTTACTTTTGTTTGGTTTTAGCTAAGTTGATTTAGACTGAATAGGATTTATAATACATGCCATTTTGTGGTCCTGGAATTACAGTTAAGTGTCTCTCTGACAAACTGATCATCACGAATATGATTTGTCAGCCAGAAAAATATTTAAGTGCTCTCTATCTTTTGAAATATTCAACCCCCAAAGACTCCTTGAAAGTAATGCACTTCGTGAAAATGTGTGTAACTCAGTTTTATTAAAAAGTTTTATAGGGCCATATAATAATTCCAATCGACATTAAATATTTAACCCAGGACCAATCATCCAATCTTCTGATAATTTGCCAAGAATGGATTCTTAAATTTTAGTTTGGACTGTTCCCTATAATGAGCGAGTATAATGTAGTGAAATAGACTTTAGCATTGTTTTAGATGGGGCACAGTTTAAATCTTGTGCAAACTGATGGCTTAAAATGCTAATTTATCAGAGCAGAAACCCAGTTGGTTTAATTCCAGACTAAGCAGTGTCTTTGCAGGTTTGACCAGATGATGGCAGCAGGATTCTTCCACATGCCACTGCTCGCTGGGTTAAGGGAGGACCATGAATAGAGATGATTCCTGAGACAACAGTTACACTTTGCATATGCAATGTGTAATTGTGTTTATATTGTCATAACAGCCCAAAAATCCAATCTGAGATGTCACTCTTTTCTTTAATTCTTTAAACTTCCAGAACAAGGCTGAGGCAGCTACATAAAAAAGGACTTTTCCATGATAACAGTGTTAGTCTATACTTACTGTATTTGAAGCTCATGTACTTCAAATGACTGACCAAATGTCTCCTAGACTTTAATGAATTACAAGAATATTTAAAGATGCCATGACTTTCAGTGTTGCCATTTGACCTACTCTTCTGGGCATTTACAGAAATAATTATTAAGAAAAGGATCTATAAAGTAACTGATTTAAGTGACATGACTGGAACTATTCCCCCACTGAGATGTTTAGTATCGCAGGAGAGGGCATCATAGGGAACTGACAGAAGCAGTTACAGAGAGCCTAAATATCTCTGCTGTTCTGCAGCACCTGCCTCGTAAGCTGCCAACGCTGTGGCCAGATGGCACTACTCTGAAAACACCTGGCGCTCCACACACATCCCTTTCTCACTCGCTGTAGACCCAAACCTCCTCTTCTTCAGCTATTGTTAAGGATGCAGTTAGATTATCAGTTGTATTAGATGATTATAGAAACTCTCCACAGAGGATTTTAATAATGCAAAAATACACAGAAAAAAGATTTAGATCTCTATTCTTCCCCCAAAATCTTCACTGAAATTCAAGCCATCAATATTTAATAAAATTCATATAGCAAAGGCTTACCACATGCCAAAAAATAAATAAATAAAAATCAGTGTTGCCAAACTTATGTGCTTTTAACATTTTGAGCTGCATCTCCAGTCCAGTCTAAGGTACAGTGTGCATTTTGTGCATTTTGCAAGA
>VUQI01031967.1:0-11732 GCA_015106735.1 Paratilapia polleni | reverse complement strand
TAAGACCAGGTTTTCCCCAGAAAGTTTGCCAATTATCTATGAAGCCCACATTGTTTTCTGGACACCACTCAGACAGCCAGCAATTCAGAGAGAACATGCGGCTAAACATGTCACTCCTGGTCCGATTAGGGAGGGGACCAGAGAAAACTACAGAGTCCGACATTGTTTTGGCAAAATTACACACCGACTCAATATTAATTTTAGTGACCTCCGATTGGCGTAACCGGGTGTCATTACTGCCGACGTGAATTACAATCTTACCAAATCTACGTTTATCCTTAGCCAGCAGTTTTAAATTTCCTTCAATGACATCACAGAGATACACACAATGTGTGCTTTGGCATCAGTGCCTTGATGCACTGTTCATGACAGTATTGGATGCAGAGATATAAAGGTCCAGTTTTACAGAGCTGCCATTAGGCGTTTGGAGGGTTGTTGGTGGAGTAACTCAGAGGTTTGTCTGCCAGGCGAGTGTGGTTTGGTGTCCCGTGTAGGAGCTTTGTTTCACTTTGATCTCAAATGCTGATTAGTTTGCTCTGCACTCAATTTTTACTTTCACTTCCACTTGACGCCAACCTTTAAAAACACCTCATCATTTTCCAAAAAAGGAGGAAGCTGCATTTTTGGGGGATTATTTTCAGTGGTGTACGTGTCACAGATAGGACAGCGTGAGTCCCACAGTTCTCAAAGTTTTGACAAGTGACGGCCTGCCGGTGGGCGTATGATAAAAGGCCACAGAGGAAAAAATGCACTCATCAGACACGTTTAATGGGCGTCCACACGGGAAGTGATTCGTGTGACCACCAAAGGCCGCAGAAAGTCACTGACATTCACCGACTTCAAGCAAATAGCTGCTGGTGAAGTGATGTGTGCGGGTCCCGAGATAAACTTTTCTCAACTTAGAGTGACTGTGAGAGTGAAGGATACTGTTGATTGACATATAGCAGGGTGGTAAATACATTAGGGGGTTACCTAGGCAACCAGACCCTGGAACGTCCCACTGGAACGTCCACAACCGCCACTGACAAAGCAAATTGCTTCCTGTGTGGACGCCCCTCAAGTGTCTGTAAAGAGGAAGTTCAAAGGATGATGTCTAATGTTAGTAATTGCCAATTTTGTGCTATTTATAGTTAACCATTAAAATATAGTTACTTTGATGGCTGTTACATTACTTGATGGCGTTATATGAAGTTATACAAAGGTTAAGCCTGCTATGATGGTAAGAAGAGCTGACACAACTAAAACAAGGAATACCACAGCCTGAGAGTCCATTTTTACAAAAACTGCACTTTAATAAATAAGAAATATTTGCCACAGGTCGGGTTGTCCTTTTGGTTTAATTCTGTTACACAAAAACTACTTTAAGTTAGGTTTAGGAAAAAAATTGTGGTTTAGGTTTTAACTGACCTTTCACATTGTTAACCACGTTAGGAGGCAAACGTCTCCCATCTGCAACAAGCCTCACTTCCATTTTCTCGTCTAACTCTGTGACGTCTTTCTGCGAGTCACCTACATAACCAACAGTCGTTTTAACACCTTCAGTAATCGCCCACTGTTGTTTGGTTGTGAGGTCGGGCTGACCCGACTCTGCTGGAAACCCTCAATCTTCTGAGGGACTTTAGAGATTTTCTAGCTGATAATTGTAATCATATTCATGTAGGTGTTAATGAGCTTGTTTATGTAATTGTCCTAAAAGATATTTGATCTTTCTGAATAAATTAACTTTGACCCACCATTGAGAGTGTTAAAGCCAGAATATCCTTCAGGTGTCTTTTTGTTTTGCTTCAAATGGTCTAAAAAAAACCTGTTAATTTGTGTATTACAGGAGGGGCAGAGTAATAAAACGTTCTTCGATCAGCTGCTGGTTTGATTTGAGGAAATGAAAGTTGCTTCTCAACCTGCAGCTGCAAAAAGCTAATTTCAGATCCACTTCTGAGCCTGTTCATGTTTCACATTATTTGTAATGATTAACTGCAACTGAATGAATGCAGGAACATGTGATACCTTTCTCAGGACGTTCTGAAATTTCAGCTAAACTCAAACTTGGTTTCTGTTCCCATTATTTAGTCTAAGAAGCGCTTTGATCCTTGGACCTAATCTGCTCATTTCCAGCTTCATATTTTTATTCTTGGACTCTACTAGAAAAGCTTTGCATGATTCACAGTTTAAAATAATCCTTATTTATCTCATACTGGGCCTTGGTGCAGCCCCTCAGTGCAGTCTCTGTCTGAAGCCCTTTTAGGTCCTCCACGTGTAAGGCCAGTCTTCCTTTAAGGCAAGTTTATTCTGACTGGCTGTCTCTCACAAACAGAAGCTTTGAACAGTAGGTGGCAGATAACCATATTAGGTATATCCACTGTCTCTGGCATCATACAAACACAAGACGAGGAAAAAATGTGTGAAAATCTGTGTTTAGAGCAAGCGTCAACCTCCAGGCAAGAAAACTGAGGCTAAAACCTGCAGTTCCTCTAAAGTCCACTAGAGGCTCCAGCAGTGAGTCAGTTCTCACATGTTAAAATGTCAAACTTTACAGCAGAAATAAACAAGTTTCCCCCTTCATAACAACTGTACAGGGAGTGGATTGTTTTAAAACTCACCTGTTTAAATTGTATTAAGGCTTAAAGTTTGCATTATTAGGGGCGTGGCCTGTTTGACTGACAGGTGGATGGCGACACAGGAGTTGCTAGCTGTCTGCTAAGCTTCACCTCAGCTAACTGGAGTCCCTGAACTGGACCTCTGGACCGTGTTTGTGCTGTTGGAGCCTTTTGGAGCAGTTTTAATGCAAATATCTGACCAATAATATGACTGCTGTGTGGTTAATTGTACTAACGTGTGATGCATCTGTACAATCTATGGATGCAGCCTGCTAACAGTTACACCCTCTAGTCCAAATATGACCACTTGTGGTTCCAGAAAACCAAAATGCTGCTGTTAAGGCTTCAAAATGCGGAGTACCGACGTCACAGTGGCCACGTCCATCTTTTAAATACAGTCTATATTTTAGAGCTAAGCTTTGGGCTCACGGGGATTACTTGTTCAAACACTGACCTCATTATTTTAAACTTTTTCTGTGTTTAATGTGAACATCCACCATTTAAACACAACATGTCCCTTTTTAAGCAAAAGTACTTCACTAAAAGTGGCATTAGCTCACTGTTCTTCACACCAGTAAAAGCTGTGATACTTTCAGAATGAAAGTTACTGTGAGAAAAACCTCTGCACTGCACTGCACTGTAGTATTGTTATTCTCAGGGGAAAATCTTGATCTCCAGTTTTTGGAATTTCCCTGCTGTCACATCAGTGAAAGAAGAAACAGAATATCAAAAGCAGAAGCAAGGGAAGAACAAAGGAAAGTAGGCAGGGGATACACAGAAAGTCAGAGATTATTTATGATCACACTGAATATGAAAGTAACCTGTAACTTCAGCTGTGACGGAGAAAACAACGAATTTCTGACTGAGAGTTTGGTGAAGGAAAAAGTAACGCTCATGTAAAGTACAAAAACTTTACAGTAACAGCTCTGTGTGGAAAACCAAAAAGCTTCTGACTCTCTTTGCAGTTTTTCTCAGTTTCAGCAGCTGATTCAGCTGAGAACTGAGGCTCCGGCAAACATGAAGAGACATGATGATCCATCTATCACTGTCAGAGAGAGAAAACACACACACACAAACACGCACACGCCCTCTTTCATAATAGCCAGTAAGTCTGGGTTTCTAAAAATACAGGACTCGCCCTCTGAGACTCACAGTGAAACAGAGTCACTCCCTGCTGGAGGCTTTTTGGTGGCTGGAGGTTTGAAAAGTTTCCCCTCAGACCATACATGGAGTCCTGACTGCAGCAGAAAGAGCTGAAGGAGGAGGAGGAGGTGATGAAGGGTGAGGGAAGGGGCTGAGTCCTGAGAAACATGAACACAGCAAATACTGTAAAAAAAACACAAAAAAACCCATAAATAAATAAATGAATCACGTTTTCTTGAAAGGACTGGAAAATATCTGATTTCTAAAGATTATTTTCTATATGTGGAGGTTTCATCCCTCATCCGCTCATTTCCCTTCCGCTCTCTGCTGGCTGCCATCCATCCATCCAGCCATTAGCTGCACCCGCTTCTCCCTGAGGGCCGTGGGGGGGCTAGACTGTCTGCAATCTAATTAAAGAAAAACAACATGCCCCTCATATATTTAAATATATACGTATGAACAAACATTACAGTAAATATCTGGACACACACACTGTAGTTTAATTGGACTCCCACTCTGTATATTAAGCTGTATAACAATGAGGTGTTTTTAAAGGTTGGCAGCATCAGTTGGAACCAATGAGAGTCAGAAACAAAGCAGAAAGACACAAGAACACATTACAAGAAGAAAAATACAGAATACACCGTCCTGTTTGCAGGATTACAGGGAGCTGGTAGCATCTGATATTTTGGGGAGGGCACCGAAAATCTGCACTTTGAATTGCCAACATAAGTCGCAGTTTGTGAAAAGTTGTGACATTTAATCTGTTATTTTCCTCTCCTTATTTTCATTAACATGAACATGATTTTCATCAGACCGGCCTGACATTAACCGATTCATGTTTGTGTACATGAAATTAAGATATTCCACATTCAAAGGGAGAAAAAGTCCACATCTGGAGGAAATCACAACCTGATTTGGGGAGTTTCGCGTCAGCATGTTTTCCACAGCTGTCATGATGTAGCACACACCAGGAAATACTCTGCTTCAGACTCCATCAGGCTATTAGCTACACTATTCTCACTTCAGCGTAATCTGACATCACCTTAGACTGTATATAAAAGATGGACAAAGCCACCATGACATCATGTGGTGATTTCAACAGCAGTGTTTTGGTCGCCGTCATGTTTTTTGGATAGAGAAGTGACCATATTTAGACGAGAGGGTGGAGTATTAAATAATCAGCTAATGCTAGCTATCTTAACTATCAAGCTGCATCCATAGACTGTATGAATGCAACACACAGACACAGAGAGCTGCTGGCTGGTGCTGAGTAACATTCAAATAAAATACTACAATTTCACTCACCAAAGCTGGAGCTCAGACTTCTTGGATGGTCTGTTAGTACAATTAACTGCACAGCAAGCCGTACTATTTGTAATATAATTATAAAAATTCTTCAAAAGGCTCCAACAGCACAAACATGGTCCAGAGGTCCAGTTCTGGGACTCCAGTTAGCTGAGGTGAAGCAGGATAGAAACGTTTATTTCTGCTGTGAAGTTAGACAATATGGGAGTCTGTGAGGATTGACTCACTTTTGGAGCCAGCCTCAAGTGGACATTAGAGGAACTGCAGATTTTGGCACTTCTGTATAGGTATAACTTTTCTGCCCTGGAGGCTGCTGCTTGGATACCACACATATTTTGTACTTGGGATCTGGCTGGTTATAGACCAGATTAAATCAGCAGCTCTGTTGGGTGATGTCTAGAAAAGTTAAGCATTGCAAAACAGGGCTTCAAAAAGGGCCCTGAGAGGCACATTCAGTAACCCAACCATGATACAACAAGCCCAGCTATAACTACAGTATCACCTTCTGACACTGACTGGTTTATGCAACACCACCCCAGGAAATATAAGACTCATTCAACTCTTCAGGCCTTTTGAAATCTTCAAGAACTACCTAAAAAAAATCGAATGATTGAACTTTTCATCGTTCAGGTCAGCTCTAACCCTCTTCTGTTGTAACCTTTGGGTGGGGAACCTTACAGAGAAAACTGTTTCTGCATTCGTGCAGTGTATCAGTTTACGGTTAAAAAAGGTTAAAAATAAAATTACCAGGAACCCTGAGTCACCCTCCTCCCTCCAGTTTCAGACCTAACAACATGTGAGCACACGTTTTCCAGCAGCAGCTCTTCCAGCTCTGGATAAAAACAAATATTTGCTGTTTGCTGGCTTTGGGGCGGAAATGTGGAGAATGAGGAAGTGCTGGTGCGTTTGTGCGGAGCGAGCTAGAGCGGCGAGCGGCAGGAGACGGCTTGCAGGCTCTGAAACATGTCGGCCCGGCTGAGATCGCTCTGCATACTTCCTGTTTTTCTCTGCACATGAAATCTAAAACAGAAACATAAAAACACCACGTGTGACTGCTGAAGCCTGACGGTGAATCAGATAAGTGAAAGTGACACGAGCAGACTCACGGTCTGATCTGGCTCTAAAAACAGAGCAGCACATACATGACTTTAGAGAGAAAACACTGAATGCCTCCTAAAGATTTTAAAATGTTTTTCTTTCCATGTCACATTAATTTAATCTCGAACTACCAGCTTAGCATGAGCGGGCAGATTATGCCTTACCATGTGGTGTGTTATTGAACATGTTGCAGATACTGCAGCTGTGTGTCATGCGTGTCCAGCTGTGAGCGCTTTATTATCTGTACATGGATTGAATCATCTCATGACCTCCGCATGTTGATGCGGGTTTAGTTTCACTTTAGTGAGATTACTTTTTAGTGAAATGATCACAACAAAACACTGGATTAACAGGAGAAAAGTACAAACCAGTGTAGATTTTGTATAAACAAACCAAAATGCATTCAGATAACATTCAGCCTCACCCTCATTAGTGGATGCTCTGTCCAATTTTTTAATATTTTGCTTTTGTAGGCTTTAGGCATGTGCCTGCAATCTACTGGGGACTATCTATTGCAATGTGGTAGAAGCAGTTTGAGGCTAAAAATGACAAATGAAAAGAAAAGCTTGAGCACCAAAAGCAGCAGTTCCTCTGATGTCCACTTGAGGCTCCAGCAGTGAGTCAGTCCCCATAGACTCCCATGTTAAAATGTCCAACTTTACAGCAGAAATAAACATGTTTACAGCCTGATACATTAAAAAAAAAAAGGTTTTGGTCTCTAGTTTTAGTTAGATGTTGAAATACTTAAAGATTTAACCTGCAGGTGGCCCTAAGATGAAAGTCAGAGGGTAAGCAATACCTTTGGAGTTTGTCCTCTTGGTCCCATGAATTTCTGCAGCAAGTTTTATGACAATAAATCCATTAGTTGCATAGAGACAAGTCAACAACCCCCTGACAACCAACGATGAATCAGACTAACTTGAGGTTGACGTTGACATTTGTAGCTCAGAATGAAATATCTAAGGCCCAGTCACACAGGGCTAGAGACTGGTCGCCCATAGTTCACATGGAATATGCCAACTTGTCTGCGACCACTTGCCAACTACTCACCAAGCGATAGTGAAACGGAAACAGAGACCGTTCGCCTTACAAGTAAAAGCTGTACCTTTTGAAATGTGCTGGCTGCAGCAGTAAGGTTCAACTTTTACTCTGAAGGCGAATGTTCTCCGTTTAGAGTTAGTTTCTCACTTGTTCAAGTTTCACCATCACTCGGCGGGTGGTTGGTGAGTGCAGACAAGTCGGCATCTTGCATGTGAAGTATGGGTGACCGTAGCAATCTGCTAGCAATCTGCAATCTGCTAGCAACCAAAGCAATCACAAGGAGGTTTATGGTGCAGCAGTGTATACCTCTTTGCAACCAATTTCACCTACTGACAGCTAGCAACCTCCAGCAACCACTCACCAGCTGGTTGGGGAATACACATTTTTCCTTAGGACCAGTGGTTGTCAGGGGGTCAGTCTCTAGGCCTGTGGGACTGAGGCCTTAGATATTTCATTCTGCGCTACAAATGTCAACTTCAACCTCAAGTTAGTCACACTGATTGTTGGGGGAACGTGAACATCTGTAGATGATTTAATGACAAACCATCGAACAGTGTGAGAAGTTTGAGTCTGGACCAAGTTTCTGGACTGACAGACCAACACCGCCATCAACAAACCCAGAGAAAGCTCACATAACCATTAAAACCTCAATTGTTCATCCTCTGGATAGCAGCACCAAGACTGTGACATTAAATGATGAGCTACCCTTTAGACATTTGTGTAAAGTTTGATTTAAGTCCATCAAATCAATAAAATAATGTATTTAAATTTAGTGCTGCTGTAGCTCGATCTCACCGAGCTTATCAGTCGATTTGACCTCTCTCCCCCATGTCTGACTGCACACACAGGCATGTTTGAATGCCATCTTTATGAGGACTCTCACTGACATAATGACCCCTTATCTGACTCCTAACCATCACAGCCAAATGCCGAACCACAACTTAAACTCTTAACCCAAGTCTGAACCCTCAAACTGTCCTTTAGAGGTCAAACAAAATGTCCTCATCCAAATGTACACCCAAAATCTAAAACCCAAAATGGTCCTCACAAAGACACATGTGCAAGTAAACACGCACACACAGTCCGGGAAGGGTGGTCAAGGGGGGAGGAGGTAATCTGAGATGCATTTCCTGAGTCTCTCAAAGCAGCAAACTGAGGAACCTGTTTTAGCCGGTCCTAAAGCCCACCAGGCAAACAATGGGGAAAAGAGTTCGGGTCTCACCTTTATTCTTCATTTCTTGCTTTAGCACCTGTGGTAAAAACAGAGAGCTCATTGGTTGGTTATCTGGCTGCTGTGACCTCTGGTGTCCCTGTAAAGGGTCAGTGATCTCTGCCAGCTGGAAGTGGTTCAGCATAGTTTTGTACAAAATGAATCCTGAGAGCAAACATTAGCAGTGCGCTCAGGGACACGGTATTTCCTGGAAATAGTGTTAACACAGGTCAACTACTCTTCTGATCCTCTGCTTCTGTAAAGTGAGATTCACATTTAAAGGTTTAGACCAGCAGTTCCTCCAACCTACAAACTTACAGGTGGTTTGTCCTTAATGTGAGCCATACAAGCAAACACCATCCTTTTTCTTTTTGCTCCTATTAGTTATTACAGTTTTTAAGGGGCTATTGGTAAATAATGGTAAATTTTTACAGCATTTAAACATGAAACATTAAAAAAGAAAATAACTATTAGGTGTATTAAAAATGAAAATAATACTTTCAAGTCAAAGCACCTAAAAGAGCACCTTAAGCTAAAAGAAGTCAGTTTTACTGGACATAACTCTAGTTCTATGAGTACTGAGATGGGCCTGCAATGTTTTTAGCATAGATTAGCTCAAAGAATGGAAGTAGGTGGAAATAAATGGCCAAACTACATCAAAAACCCTTTAGAGCACGTGCATAGCCCTTCACAGGCTTCACTACTGGTTACCATCAGAAGCAATGGCCTTTGTAGCGCTACACATTTTGCCATAACAGTGAAGTTATGTGAAATAACTACCGTTTATCTTTCCCTGCCTAATTGACATTGCACATAAACTGTACACAAAACATGGACACCATGATGTCACCAGCTGATCTCTGGATTCGGCATTTTGAAACCACAGTGTGAGCGTTATGGCCATCGTAATGCTATTCATTTATTTATTTACTTACTTGTGTATTTGGAAGCCAGAAATAACCATATTTAGACCAGAGAGTGGAGAATAAAGTTATGGACTAAAACTAGCAAGCTTGGCTAGGAATCTGCAGCCATAATCTGTAAGGGTGCAATGTGCAGACACAGATATCTGTCACTTAGTGCCAAGTAACTGACCAAAAACAAAATACTAGACTTTCACTCCTCAAAACAGAAGCACAAACTTCTTGGCAGGTCTGTTAGTACAACTGACCTCACAGTAAGACATTATTATTAATCAGTTAAATAAAATGCATCAACAGCACAAACTTGGTTGAGAGATCCAATTCAGGGACTCCAATTAGCTGAGGTCCACCTAGTGGTACTCCACGTTTTAATATTGTTGATACAGTTTAAGTCCAACAAATCTGGGACGACTAGTGAGCAGCTGAAACATTACAGTGTCCGGATACCAGTTTAATATATTACAGCTGATGGAAAGCTGGGGAGAGGTAAAATGTACTTTGCAAAGGAAAGGAGGAAGGAAATGCTCAAAGATCTGGTTTGCTGGTTTGCCAGAACAGAGTTTCAGTTAGATTCACAGTAGAGAAGAAAAAACATTTAATGATGATTGTACATTTTCTATTTTATCCTTGAAGGGTGTTTATGATGTTGAGAAGAATAAAATCCTTTCTGATCACAGATACGTGTGAAAAACTGTAGCCTGGCTTGTCTGAAAGACTGGAAAAAGGGGAAAGTCTTAGACAGACTTCATCAAAAATTCTTCTTAAGCTAAAATGTTGGACTGTTCCTTTGAAGCAAATGTAGACAGCAACTAGTTTCACTGAAAGCCACAGTGGGTTTCAGTTGAGATTTGGTAACATATCCGTGACTCAGTCATAGAAAAACAAAGCTGCAGATTTTAATTTACAAACCATTTTAAGCTTTGAAAGTGTAAGGCAGTGGTCTGACTCGAGAGCCGTTGGTGGAGTTTCAGAGGGGGAAATGCTGTGAAAGCATTCTGCCCACAGCAGGTTCCTGCTGGTTTCCGACGCACCTGAAACCATCACCGCCCCCCTCCCACCTATCAGCAGCCTCCGTCTGTGCTTGTTGGTGAAAATGACAAAGTTCATCAGGAGGAAAAAAACAAAAAACAAAATCACAACGCCACCAAATAACAAAGAAAAAAAGAGGAGCTTCAGGTTTCACTGAACCTGGAGGTGATGTTTCCCACACGCCACTGAACACAACACAGAACCTGATATCAGACAGCAGAAGGATCACATGTTCGTCTGTGGGCGCTCTGCATGATGAAAACCTCTCCACACCATTAGGAGGAATGGCAAACTGCAGTCTGATGATGAGTCAATGAAACCTTAATGAAAACAACAAAACTTAACACATAAGATCTCGAACAAGACAAGTAGATTTGTTCCAGTAATATGGAGTGTGTTTCATTTTGTGTATTTTCCTCTAGCAGCTCTGTGAGGCTGGTGAGGCTTCTCACAAGTTCACACTACACAACATCAGCACAGAAGAACAACTGACAACAAATAAGTTTTATTCTACCTGTCAGATATTTAACGTTCACACCTTGTGTGAAGACCGCATAATGTGCATGACCAGTAATTCACAGAAAATCTACACCGATCAGGCATAACATTATGACCACTGACAGGTGAAGTGAAGAACACTGATTATCTCTCCATCACGGCACCTGTTAGTGTGTGGGATATATTAGGGAGCAAGTGAACATTTTGTCCTCAAAGTTGATGTGTTAGAAGCAGGAAAAATGGATTTGAGCGAGTTTGACGAGGGCCAAATTGTGATGGCTAGACGACTGGGTCAGAGCATCTCCAAAACTGCAGCTCTTGTGGGGAGTTCCCAGTCTGCAGCGGTCAGTATCTATCAAAAGTGGTCCAAGGAAGGAACGGTGGTGAACCGGCGACAGGGTCATTGATGCACGTGGGGAGCGAATTATTGATCACGAATTATTATTGCAATTATGACCACCTGCCTAATATTGTGTTGGTCCCCGTTTTGCTGACCATACCCAACAAACTGCGATGCACTGAGTATTCTGACACCTTTCTATCAGAACCAGCATTAACTTCTTCAGTAGTTTGAGCTACAGTAGCTCGTCTGTTGGATCGGACCACACGGGCCAGCCTTCGCTCCCCACATGCATCAATGAGCCTTGGCTGCCCATGACCCTGTCGCCGGTTCACCACTGTTCCTTCCTTGGACCACTTTTGGTAGATACTGACCACTGCAGACCGGGAACTCCCCACAAGAGCTGCAGTTTTGGAGATGCTCTGACCCAGTCGTCTAGCCATCACAATTTGGCTCTTGTCAAACTCGCTCAAATCCTTACGCTTGCCCATTTTTCCTGCTTCTAACACATCAACTTTGAGGACAAAATGTTCACTTGCTCCCTAATA
>VUQI01031966.1:3105-13319 GCA_015106735.1 Paratilapia polleni | reverse complement strand
AAAACTCCCAAAAAAAAAAAAAAAAAAAAAAATAGCTTACTTTAAGTTTGTGCACTGTGACATATAGTCAATATGCACTATCCTTTCTTTTCTTCTCATCCTTTCTGATGCTTGAATCGGTAAGTCTGCCTTCCTCTAGCTGTGTGTGTGTGTGTTCTTACAGTGTGTTGATTTTCGTATCTTTTGCACTGTTCTCCCCACTTTGCTGCCCCTATATTAGTGAAACTATAATAATATCCTAGTGAAGTGCTACCTCCTGTTTCTCTGCGGTTCGGCTGTGCTGTTTCCCGTCATCAGTGTCCACCCACGGCTGGCTGTTGGCATGTCGAGGAATAGGAAGTGGAAATGGGTGATTAAGGCAGATCCAGGCCTGGTTGCCCAGTGTATCCAGCCCAGGTATGAGTAACACTTGTGACACAACTGTGCCACTTCAGCGACAGAGCAGGAGACAAAGAGCTAATAAGGGAGAGAGTGGGAGGAATTATCAATTCATCACTTCAGCATCCCAGCACACTTCACCAAGTATTGGATGATGAACAGAATCCTTCACAGAACTGTTGATGTCTACCAAAATAGACGCATAATATATTTCAAACATGATACTACTGTGCCTGTGCTTGTTTCATATGCTGTGATAACACTGGATATTTCTGGCTTATTACAACTTCGGTGTTGTTCTGGTTGTTTTGGCAGGAACAATAAGTAATCTGATGATGAGTCACAGTTGCTCAAAATCTCAATAATAAATACTGTACTGGGGAGCAAGTAATGTAATCAGTAACATAAGAATGATTTGGCTAACCCAAAGTTGTTAACCCCCCCAAAGAATACATTTCATTTTCAGGAAGTATGAATCAGAATCAGGTATGTTTTGCATTTTTGTGTGAGACTCCATAACAACAACAACAACTACAACAAAACCAATAACTTGGACCAAGTTCAAGGTAGTCTCCACTGCAATGCTTTCAGCCCAGCTGAAGTCCTGTCCTGACCACAGGCTTTTCTACAACTGTGATGAATGCTGGATTTCCTCTGTCTACCATCAAAATGGCATCAAACAGTCACACCAAGCCAAACTGGGTAAGTAGGGCTGGTGGTGAGTGAAGACTGTGTTAGTGTGGTCAGAAAAAAAAAAAAAAGGCTTTTCAATGCACCGTGTGTCAGTCAGTACAGCACAATGGATCCACGACACAGAATGTCCTCTGTCAGATGCCTCAGAAGGTTACAGTAGAACTCACGGTGCAAAACCCTGTGAATGTCGATGAAAAAAAAAAAACAAACTCCTTTTTGTGCTCTTGATCTTCCGGTATCGACATTGCAGACTCTTCCACAAACATACTGTAGCTGTTTGGTCTCTGGATTGTAGCCACAGACCCAGGGCTCACCATGATCTGCCACGTTAAATTTGGATCAGTTTAACACAGAAGTTGTTGTTTGCTCTCCATACAAGTTTGAAGTTGAAGTGGTTAGAAAAGAACTTCCAAAGAGGGATCTAAAAAAAAGACAACTGCAGTGGAAGTGGTGCAGGGATCCACAAGACCTTAAAGAGAATGTATGGTGAAAGGTATGTTTTTTTCTTTTCTTTTCTTTTTTTTTTTAATAGGTGGAGTCAAGGAATTTTATGATAACACCTTGGATAAGTATTCTGGATGAAAACTGAATAATACATTTGCCTTATTAATTTCATATTACGTTCTTTATCTATCTGTATAGCTATGTATATGGATTGGTACTTTCTACTCAGAAGTCTCATTCACCCAATCACACAGACAAGTTGTACAAGTTTTTTATTTTTATTTTTATGCCTAAGCACTTTTTAATCTAAAATACAGGATTCAGTAACTTGCCCAAGGATAATTCACCATGCAGACTGGAGGAGCTGGTGATCAAGCTACTGACCTTCTGATCAGTAGAAGACCCACTTATCCTCTTGAGCCACAACAGGTATGCATACTGCTCTCCAAGAACCTCATCTGTAAGCAAAGTATGGGAACCAAGACATGATGTGATGGTCAAATTGCAAATATCAAAGCTATGATGCATGTGTAAATTTCTGTTACATTCAAGCTCATGTGAAACAAGTTTACAATCATGATTAGTATGTCTGCACCACATAACTCTCTGTATTTCACAGTATATAATGGAGTTTAGGGCTTTCCCCCCCTATTTTTCTGTATGGTAATATTTGTGACTGAATTTTCCCAGTAAAAAATGAATTCTTCATGGAGGTATAAGTTTTCTGTTGGATTGAAGGGAGCAAATATATTTCAGCTGACAATCAATAGCTTGATTCGAACTGATACTTCAGTTCAAGTCATAGTAGCTCCCTTTACGTTATACAACCCAGCTGTTTACTCTCTGTAGGAAGTTCTTACTTGAGTAAAACCCAACTAAGCAAGTAGAGGGATACCGTTGACTGTTTTTCCTGTCTCCTTATAGGAAAAGGTTTCAATCATGTTTTTGCACCTTGAGTTTGACTTTCCATCTCATATGGTAAGAAGAAATCCATCAACACTTTTCCTGTTAACAGACTGACAGACATCCTCTTTCTTCTCATCAGTATCTCTGCTGTTGAGTACTATCCTATTTCAGTAAAAAAGAGGTAAAAAAAGAGGCACCTCTTTGTGTCTCTTTTTTTTTTTGCCTGCTCCCCTTGAAACGTCGTGCATCTCTGTTGTCAGGCCAACGGTGGTTGATATAAATAAATCACACATCATTTTCGACCATTAGCTAGCAGAGGCTTAAAATGGAACAAAAAAAAGATACCAGAGTAAAGAAAAACAAAACCTGTCCTTGGTCTGAACCAACCTTCGCTCACTGCCTGTGAATAGGAAAAGAAAGAGGTGAATAGGAGCTCTTATTAGCTTGTCCTTTTCAGAAAAGTCTTTCTAAAAATGTAGGCCAGCTGCACTGATGCAGAAATTTTTATTGGACTACACTGAGCTGCCGACTCTGTCAACAAATGAGAAACAGACTTCTTTACAAAAATTTAATGTTTTTTTCTCCCAAATATATTTGGCATTGCTGCCTTCATCATAGTGGTCCTGTCAACATTTTTTTTCTCCAGTAGGTTTGTGTAAAATGACAAATTACATTTTTTAGTGAACTAGACCAGCTCATAATCATAGAGCTCAAAGGTGATCATATCACATACCCAGTAATACAAATATGATCACAGTATAACAAATGTCACTGGAATGATCAAAAATATTTTCCAAACAGCCCTTACTGCACAATCCGTGTCAGTCCTCCTGAGGTTTCCCATTTAATTTTTTTATTGTGTCTTATCAAAGTCAAGGGTCAAATGTTAGAAGGTGTCATATCTTGTGCAGCCTGCAAAACACAGGCTGTTATTGCATTTGAACATTTTGTTCAGTGCCTCAAATAAATGCTGTGAGTCTGCACTTTAAGCCCATATTCATCATATAACCAGAACTTAATTAGGCTTCGGAAAACCACTAAAATAACAAAAAATGTGTCACTGTCCGAAAACCTATGGACCCAACATATTTTACACGTGTTAAATGCTTTTAACAACTGAAAAATATGTCTAAAGCAAAACGGTTTTAACTGCTGCTTAGACATACTGAGTGCCATTCTTTCTGTCTAAAAATAACAAAGGCAAAGATATGAACCCCTTAAATGGCTTTAACCCAGTCGTGCCCACGCTTTCCTCACGCTGCATAAATGTCAGTTTACATTTCATTTTTGTTTATTTATCTCTATCATTGTTCCTTAGTGTCTTTATAGCCCAGTTTTTCACATATAATGGCAGCAACTTCACAATAAAGTGAATCATACAGCCATTCCTTCTCCCATTTCACTAATCCAGGCTTGAATAAAATCCTTCCAAATGTGTTATTCTTTGTGTATCCTCCTGTACTCACTCTTGCAAACAGGCACTGAAATACCAACTTCCTCCTGTTAGAGCTGAGGAGGAGGTCCATTAACAAATACCAGGGGCCACACAGGATGGCAGAGCCCTGGTACTCTATGAAGGCCGGAGGCTCAGGAGCCTATGGAGCCTTGTAAATATTTTAGCGTGTCTAATGTAATGTTTTCTCAGGCTGTGCCCTCCCTCTGCCCCCTCACTCCTACCCCACAAGAGGCACTCAGCACTCAACTTTATCTCCTCACCTCATTTCATAATATTTGATTATTGACTCCTGAAGGACAAAGGTCAGAGGTCAGGGTCACATATAAAATTACATCCCTGAAGTTGGTCTGGCCATGTCAGGATAATTTCAGCTAATCAAGCCCATTAAGTGAAGCCCTGCTGACTTGTATATTTTAAGATACAGCACGCCACATAAACAGTTTTCTTGTCTTCAGGTTTACTGCAGTAAATATGTTTCTGTGTTAGAACTCTTTTTAAAAAAAATATTTTTCTGTTATTCACAACCTAATTGTTTTGACTTATCAGATATTATTCTTATGTGCCCGCAAGGTGCAATTACGCTCAAGACCATTGAAAGCAAAACCATTTTGGATGGAGTATGAGTTAAAAAGTCTGGAGCACAAAAGAAACAAAAAAGTTATAGCAATTTTAAATTAAAGTAATTCATCTTTTTTTATATAAAAGAGTTGGAAATGATGATCTGTAATATACACCTAATTAGCTGGTTCAAGGCGAATTCTGGTACTATTTCTCACCTAAATTAGCTGTCGAACAGTCCTACAACACTACCTCCGAAACAACAGATTGTCCAAAGACTGGAATACAAATTGCTACTTGAGGAAACAACATTTTTAACTGAGCATTTTTGCCAGGTACTACACTCAGTAACAGAGGATGTACATAGCATACTGTGGAGCAGCAACTCCAAACACAACATGAATAAAAATCAGGTCTATTTTCCTATTAGAAGTACTTCTAGATATTTGTGGGCTTAATCTACATCAATCAAACACACTGGCTCCACCGCTTTAAAAGAGAATAAACTCTACAACCTCCGTGCACTATTTTTCTTTGTAAGCTGGGTAAAGTCTGAGGCCTGGCCCCGACACCGAACCTTAGCCTCTGTCTTTTGGAGTGACACTTAGGTGTAAGGTGAGAATAGGAAACTCCCTGAAATCAATATGCTCTTTGTGTCGACAGCTCACCTCTTCCGCTGGAATCCAGACATGTTAAACCTTTGAGCAAAGAGGGATTTAAGCAGATTTAGCGAACTGCTGCTATAATATGCTGACAGAAAGAGGTGTCTGGTAACACCAGTTTATAAAAAAAAAAAAAAAGCTAACTAAAAACAAAAAAAACACACATACCATAGAGAAACACATTATGAATGCAATTCATTTCTGCTTTCCTCATGGTTAGTTCAACTTGAATGATCCAAAAAAAGGAAGCTGCAGGACCTAGAATGATCTTTTTCTGATTGATGCTTCATATCTCATTAATGAGCTTTGAGTCAGAGCATTAATCTAATCGATAATAAATAATTCAAACTGGCTGATTTTTTTTTTTTTTTTATGTCAAGGGCACAGAATTTCTTATGATCATTTTTATACACATTCAAGTCATCATGGCCTAGTGTTTGTCCATTTATGTCCACGAATTAAGCTTCTGAATAAAACATCATTATGACAATGCTGCTACTTTGTGTAACTGAATAGGTGCTGCACTACAACTCTACATCTCATGATAAGTTTAAAAAAGAAGACAGCTTACTTTAGTTTTGTCTCTTACTTCAGCGTAACTGTGTAAGACCTCTACAAAAGAATTGTCCAACACTTTGAGAGACACATTCAAAGTCAAACAATTTGATTCACATTTTTATAACCTAACTTAGCTTAAAGACAAGGAGCAAAGTTAAACAACGAGCTGAGTTCTCTTCAAATAATAATAAAAAAAAGCTCCTTCAATAACCTTTAATGATTAGTACTACACACTGTAGCTTGTCAGTTGAATCGTTAAATAAATAAAAAGGTAAAACATGGTAATTCGTGGTTTAAAGGTGCAGGCACATTCAGAGGTCTAGCATTTTCTCCCATTTACAACTTTTTATGTAAGTCTATCTATCTAACATCTGGTTAATGGAAAACTGAGAATACTGAGTCAGACCCTGTAGCAGGCACGTAGCAGCCATATGACACTATAATAAATATCCAGTAAAAGGGAAGTAAGTGGGTAGAGCCATCTGTCACACTAGGAAACAGCACTGGCTCAGAAATCATGCATTTGTCTGCAACACTGATGTTTGCTGGTGAACGTGAACTCCCCAACCTCCAGACATTATCTGTGGGAGGAAAACTGCAAGAGACAACAGAAAGAATGCCAGTCTCATGACAAGAGACATAAATCTTAATCCAGCTTGGTTGTGGTTAGGCTCGTATGTGTGTTTTTGTATTGTGTGGGGATGTTATGTTCATACTTGCACTGGTGATTTCCATGAAACCCCAGAAGGCTGGTTGCTGCATTGCTTCCTTCCTCCTTGGTTCCTGGAGACCAACACTGTTGACTAGCATTTAATGACTAACTTACACACTTGCAAAGCCTGCATGCAAATAATAAAGCATGCACAAAAGGTACATCTTTAAATCTGCTATTGATATACAGTATAAACTCATTCCTTCATTCATTCATTCATTTTCTTAACCATTTATGCAGTTGGGCTTGGGCCTAACCCAGCTGTCATAAATGGTTAGGGTACACCCTGAACAGGCTGCCAGTCTATCGAAGGGCTAACACAGTCACACCTATGACTAATTTATGATCACCAATTAACCTGCATGTCTTTGGACTATGGAAGCAAGCTGGAGCAGTATTTGAGATCATTTCTACTTCTTAACCACATTTTAAAAGATAATGTGGACATTAGAGTATGTTTTTCTTGCTCCTGAAAAGTCTGATCAGCAATGTGTTGAACAACTTTCAGACATGGAGTCCTTTCCATTAATCTTAACATGTTTAACTCATGTCTGAATGAGCACCTGGATCATTTTTCCATAAAATTCACAACAGCAATCTTTTGTTATAGTATCACTTGCTTATCACTTTCAACATGGCACAAATCTGAACTACATGCAGTCACATTAATAGTAGTATAGTCATGCACAAAATTATGACAACTGTACGTGTCTTTAACAAAATAAAAGGATTATAAAAAAGGAATAAGTACCAAATCCTGGTATTATTAAAAACTGTGGTGCCAATAGGCTAAGCTCTGACTTTCTAATTGGTCATTAACAAGATTAAGACTTTTGACTATTATGTATTTTTGCTATTCCCCATCCAGAAGAGAGATCTCCCTCTCAGAGCTTCTGGGAATCTGTCTCTCTAACACAAATGTACAGACACATTCTCCCACACACAAAAAAACAATACATTTTATGATGATGTTTACCACTGGCAGTGGTCTGCTTCCTGTCAACCCTCTCTCCTGCAATCCCTAGCACACACACACACTTATACAGAGGAATGCAGACGGTCCACACAAAACTGACTGCCACCTACCTGGCCCTGACCCCTTCCTCTCCTGTTTTACAATGCAGGAGGAGTGTTAAATTGCCTTGACCCCTCATTCAACTCAGCCAAACTGATCCTGAGGAGTGAGATGGATAGGATGGCGGGTGAGCCGACAGACCGAGGGGGGAACAGAGTTCAGCTTACATGGTGGTTTACTTCTGGTCAAGGTAAAGTAGCTGGTTAGTGGAGTGAATATCAGTCACATTGGCCTGCTGTCACCACCTTTATGTTTTAATGCAGGAACTGGTTGACTGGAAAGTGAACTGTTTGAAGTCATACAGTATTCTTTTGAAAGCAGTCTTTGAAGCTATCTATTTGGTTGATTTTAAAAAAGTGGTTATTAAATGTTTACCTTTTCTTTTCTTTTCTTTTCTCCAAAGAAAGAAGAGTTATGGTTTACAGGAATCTGCAAACACAGAAATTAAGTTATCAACAGATTTCAAGTTGCAGGTTTTCTTTGAAGAAGTTACAAACTTCCACAGAAGCTTCAGCAACACAATCCACTTCTCAGCCACATGCACAGTATGTTCCAGTCACGCTTTCTTGCCAAAATGGGTCCAAATATGTTACTTTCCACAGAGTTCCTGAATTTAAAGAAGTATTTTTCTTCATTTTTTTTTAACTTTCTGTTTAAATCTGTTAAATTCAAACCACAGGAGGACCCCTTGACAACGATTTAATCTAACTTTATTACTAAAATGTAAATTTTTTCAGTAACAACCAAAATGATCTTCAGTCGTCAGTCTTTTTATGGGTGTGCTGAATTGAAGAAAAATGCTTTTAAAATTTGTCACAGCAGTACCATTTTTTAGAAGCTTCACATTTGGCACAGTAATAAGGATTTGCAATGTAAAAAAAAAAGGCAGTAAATTCTGCATGGAAAAATGTAAAAGGTTCTTTATACAGAAACCTGACTTTTATTTTGTGTCACTGCGCACCAGAAATTCTATTAAGCCCTACAAAATAACTGATGTACAGCACTGCTCCAACATTGCAAGCAAATTGACTGCCTTCCTGTTATTTCCAGTATATGTGTAGGACTCACCTCCACCATATTTTAATGTTTTTCTAAGGAAGCGGAGGAGGGCAAGGCAGAAAAGAAACTGGGGTAGCACCTGTTCAAGTAATCCAGGACTACACCCACAGCTTCCCAGAAATGTGAAAATATCATCTCATACTTTCCTCTCTTTTTTTCCCCCCACAGCTCTGCTCCTCTGCCCTCCTCTGCCCTGCCCTGTTCACCCCTCAGGGTGGATAATAGAGAGCTGAGAGCAACAGCTGCACTCTGACTGCCCCAGGAGGGGCCACAGAGAGGGCGGGACTGCAGGAGAAAGGGGCAATGAAAAGGAAATAAGAAGCTGGAAATAAATTCTTTCCAAATGAGGTGGGGGTGGGGGATGAGGGTGAGTCAAAAGGTTACTGAGGTCACATCTCACCTGCAAAACTACCCCACCCAGTGAAGAAGATGAGAGGATAGCAGGGTAATGTTAATTATAGAGGGACAGAAATGGGCAAGAAATCAATTTTACATTTATGTAAAACAAAAAAAACAAACAAAAAAAAAAATCTAAAACATTTAAAAATGAGGAATATGTATATGAAATACATCAGTTTCACATCCAGTGACCTTTTGTCAGCGTGACCCGTTAGCTTTCTAACCCCATTATCTAAATAATTGTGCTTTATGACACTTGCCCAAATGGGTTTTGTCTCATCTTTAACTGATTTTAAAATTATTTACATAGAGATTCCCTTTTTATTGTAATGCAGCAATTGAAAATTAAGGCTACAAATTTGCAATTTCAAGTGTAAGTGTATAATGCAAAAATATCAGTTTAGTACAATTCCCACATTTGTATATTTGATATATAGTGGATACGCTTACATTAAGATTTTAAGCTGTTTGAGGATATAATAATATTTGTTAAAACGACTATCTGCAGCCAAAGATCAATACGTATTTGGTTCTCTAGTGAGCATCTATGAAAGCAGTACGGTTTATGCTGGATTGACTCAATATAAAGCACACTGTGTTTGTTCATAGAAATGAACAAACATCAAGGAATGTGGTGGCTCTCTTAGTACACTGATGATTCCTAGAAAAGCCATTATCACTCAAGGGATTCATGTATCATTTACATTTAATATCTGATGTGAAAAAGGCCAACAGTTTAGACTTCAATGATACTTTGTAGCACTGTATTGTTGCTAAATGTTCATTAAGAATGCAAATGACTAGCCAGGGGATGCTAGTTGCTATCTTTGATCCTGTCAGCCCCTCAGTTTTCACCACCAGTCTTCTTTACAGTGGCCCTTCTATCAGTAACTAAATCTAACAAATTCTCACTCCCAGCTCATCACATTTGGAAGCTTGTGCAGCACGCAGTGGTTCCCAAACTGTGTAGCAGGTTCCAGTGATGGGACATAGAGACAATGGAGATTGGAGAAAATTTTGAGTGAAACTAAATTGACTGGATATGATTTTATTTTATTTTTTAGAAAAATAAGCACAATTTTGTTAATGCTATTATCCTGACCCTTATTTCACTAAAATTCCACTTGGGTCCCTTTTTACTGTGAATGAAAAAAAAAAAAAAAAAAAAAAAAAAAAAAACAAAACAAACTCACAAAAAACCCCAACAAACAAAACTAAAACTGCAGGTGGCAAACTTAACACTGCTGCAGAGCAGGGCCACTTATCCACTTTTTTCCTTATAAAAAAAGAAAAAAAAAAAAAAACTGCATTTCT
>VUQI01031958.1:0-19859 GCA_015106735.1 Paratilapia polleni | reverse complement strand
CCCTGAACCATCCCTTAGTTAAGCTGCAATAGGCCTAGGCTGCTGGGGGCTTCCCATGATGCACTGAGCACTTCCTCTTCCTCACTTCCTTTCACTCTCCATGTGTTTATACACCATTTGCATTTAATCATTAATTATTAAACTCTGTCTCTCTCCCATAGTGTGTCTTTTGTCCTGTCTCCCTCTGCTCTCTTCTGTTTCTCCTCACCCCCAACTGGTCGCGGCAGATGGCTGCCCCTCCCTGAGCCTGGTTCTGCCGGAGGTTTCTTCCTGTTTTAAAGGGAATTTTTCCTTCCCACTGTTGCCAAGTGCTTGCTCATAGGGGGTCGTCTGATTGTTGGGGTTTTCTGTCTAATATTGTAGGGTCTTTACCCTAAAATATAAAGCGCCTTGAGGCGACTGTCGTTGTGATTTGGTGCTATATAAATAAAATTGAGTTGAATTGAATTGAATTGGAGCCGAGTCTGCAGTGATGTGGACGCTACACCGGTCCATCGTGGTGAAGAGAGAACTGAGCATAAAAGCGAAGCTGTCGATTGATTGGTTGATCTACGTTCTTACCCTCATCTATGGTCACGAGCTCTGGGTAGTGACCGAAAGAATGAGATCCTGGATACTAGAGGCGGAAATGAGCTTTCTCTTAAGGGTGGCTGGCCTCTCCCTTAGAGATAAGGAGTTAAGTCATTTGGGAGGGGCTCAGAGAAGAGCTGTTACTCCTCCACATCAATAGGAGCTGGTTGAGGTGGGTTGGGCATCTGACTAGGACGCCTCCTGGGTGAGGTGTTCTGTGCATGTCCTACCGGGAGGGGGCCTCGGGGTAGACCCAGGACATGCTGGAGCGATTACATTTCTTGGCTGGTCTGGGAACGCCTCAATGTTCCCCCAGGTGGACGGATGGACTATGAAAGAGAAAACATACCGAACTAAACAGAATGGCATCCAATAGCTAACCACAGATTAAACAGTCATCTTGACAAAGGGAAGACTGGACTATATATATGCTGAGGACTGACGAATGACAAACAGGAGGGGAATGAAACACAGGTGAAAACACTCCTTCAAACCTTCAAAGCAAAACAGGAAATAAACAGAAGGTAACTGACAGTGGAGATTTGGAGACTGAAGAGTTAAACAGGCCAAACTGCATGAAAACCAAACAGGAACCAGAACTCAAATAATACAAGAACTGAAGCTCAACATTACTGCAATGATAATGACATCAAAACAGGAATCAAAAGTAAAACACAACACAAAACCAACACAACCGTGACCATCTATCCATCTGTTGCTTTTTTGTACAATAAATTTAGTATATTTAATGAATGTAAAACTTTACCTTCATACTATGAATATTTTCAGAGTTACAGCCCTCACTCAGTCCAATTTTGCTGTTTTTAAATGACTTTTCAGCATTTTTGATTCGTCATAACTTCATAAGTCCAGCAGATATCTACATAAAACTTTCAGGGTTGAAAAACACATTTAAGTTCTGTTAAAAACTGCAACCAAATTACTTTTACAGCCACTCCAAGTGTCACAGTCTAAAGACTAAATCTGGTTTCTACAACCAGCTGTGAGCATCATTAAGATGGGATCTATCACAGTTTGAATAAAGTGCATCAGTTTAATTACTGTGATGTAGACGAACAGAAACAAGGGTTGGTACCCTGGATGTCTGATCTGTTTCTGATGATTCACAAAGTGCATTCTGGGTAAACTTTAAGGCTGATATTACCATGTGGGATAGGTGGCTGCTCAGAACAAGCTGTATGTATAAGAAAGGTCTCCTTTTACCTACATTACATACCAAAATGTCTGCTCTACCCTTTCACCATCACTCATCAATAATTCATTTACAAACCTGAGGTGTAATTTTGAATCTGAAACTTTCTGAGGACGATCAAGAGCCAGTTTGGTGTCGCAGGTTGTTTCTGACTTTCTTTAAATAAAGTTTAATATGAAATAACAGGCAGATTTTTATTTATAATCTCTGAATGTGCACTTTTATTCCAGGACTTTTCCTTTTCGTATTTAGCCGACCGGATGAATAAAATCTTTCATTGGCAGTGAGCTGAGTCAGTCCTGAATCAGCAGAGTCATCGTTCTGTCCACAGTCACTTCCTGTGCGGACCGGCCCGTCCTCACCACATGGCCCCTGATCTGGCACAGGTCGGCAGGCTGCCGCCGTGCACCGTCTGCTCGTTCAGCCGTTATGTAATCACCATCCATGACAGAGTCCAAGGTTTTACTGCAGCAATCTGCCTGCTGTCACCTCTCATAGCGTCACAGCGGACAGCCAGGGCCTGCCCGACCTCTGCACACCTACAGTGATGTTTAACATCAACATGTTGGCCTCCTGATGTCTCAACCACCAGGCAACTCTCATAGTATCCTTGCTTTTACTTCCAAAGCCCCACTTGAAGTCATGTCTGCAGAGGTGGGGTGGTTTTAAAATTGCCTTCCAGCTGAAAAAAAATGACCTCCCGGCTGTTCCTCCTCTCCTCATCCTCTCTTTTAAATGACATCCTTTTAATTTAATTTAAAGTGAATCCATTTCTTTCTGTGCCGGCATCTTTTCAGCTCAGAGTGAAATTCAGCATCCAAATTTAAGCAGTTAAGAAATCAAATCAAAAGTTAAGAACATGTTTGTATCATTTCTGGCTTCTGATTGGGTGAGCAGCCCAAAGCCTGCTTCCAAAATGTTCCTCTTAACATAATCAGAGGTACAAAAAAAAAACCAGACCACTGTGTTTCAGTGTGTTCAGCTAGTGGCTGTTTGTCTGTGATCGCTGTCTAGTCTCGGTTGAAAATAGTTCCAAAATCAAAGTTGTGCCGATGTTGAAACATCGTCTGGATGTCCTCAATGGACTTTCCAACAAGAGAAAGTTTGTGTTGAAGACCTGTTTTATATTATCTTCTTTTACTGATTAGAACAAAATTAAATAAAACAGTCTCGACTGAGAGAACGTCAAGGAAAAATAAAACCACACACAACGCAACGCAGCTTCACAGCAGTTTGGGAGAAAGTCCTGACCTTTAATCTGCTGATTAATATTTCTGGACACGAATTTTCATCCGTCCGCTCTCATATCTACTAAATCATGTCCATGTTCATGAAATCAGTATTTTCCACTTTTAAAAAGTGAAAAAGGTGGTGGAGTGAATCATTTCACCACTGAACAGCGGAAACCCAAGCTCGAGTCAGACATGTCACAGATTTTCACACATCATTGGTATCATTTTTTAAAATGTTATTAATTCTAAACTCACTACGTGGTTTAGGTGTTTAAGAAAAAATTGATGGTTTGGGTTAAAATACAACGGTTGCTACTTTGTTTACAGCTCTGGTTCTTTGGTTTCCATGGTGATGCGTCCCTGCTCTCTCTGGCCAAGACATAAAATACACTTCCTACTGAAATGCATTATTTAGCAAAAAATGTCACAATTCATGTCCGTGAGCACGAACAAACAGATGACTTTTTTGGGACTGTTTCATGTTTTGTTGTGATGAGCTGACCTCAGACTCCCATTTCTCATCCCAACTGACTTCACACCGAGTCGCTTCACAGGTTTATGATGATGACGTGCAACAAATGGGACCGAGTTTACATGTAGATAAATGTGAATGGCTTAAAAGTGTTGTTTACATAGTCTGCGTACATGGAGTGGACATTGAGTGGCTGTCTGTTCACGAATGACCAAATCAGCTCATATTTCTTGCTTTGTCCGTCTGGACACGTCTGTTGTACACGGCAACCACATCAACATCCCTGTCATTACAGTTCAGTTTTTATGGTCATACTGTTACCAGCTTTAATCCGGGACACAATGCTGCCGTTTGAACCATGTTTGCCAGGTACATGCTGTTCACTTTTCTCTTTGACTGTTTTCATCTTGCTCTTCCTGCAGCTACTCTGACGGCATTAATGATGGCAGTATTTGTGATCAGTATTTGGATAAAAAGACAGAAAGCTGCACAGCTTTAGTTCTGAGGTTTTAGAGAGAGTCTGCCTCTGAGTGTGCACTGACTGTGCAGCTGTTATGGAATAACATATAGAATAGAATAATATAGAATAAATGCAGATGTTGATTCCTGCTGTTTTTCAGCCTCTAGAAACCATCACACAGCTGCTGCTGATGGTTTGGAACAAATTAGTGTTCTAAATATTAGTTTTGTTAGGTTTTTGTTCATTTCTGCCAGAGAGAGGAGATGCCAGCATCTGAACAGCTGCTCAAACCTCTGGTCTTCATCTTGCACGAATTACCCACCCAAACATTACAGCTGGTAGGGGTGAGGACCCAGGCTTTAATAGCTGATAAATATTCCAAAATATCAAAATCCAAACACAGAAAAACCATAATCCAAAAACAGGGGAAGTGAGGAAAACTGGAGATCATGGAGGGAGAACATAACAGGCGGTTTGACGAAGGAGAACCCAGGACTATATATACACTCTGAGGGCTGTTTCGACAGCAGGAGACAGGTGAGGAACAAGGCACATGTGAACTTACACAGGTGAAGATAATCAGGGCAAGGCTGACAGTCACAAAGTAAACCTAGAACGAGACACAACAGGAAACTGACCTTCAAAGTAAAGCAGGAAGTAACCAAGAGACACAATACTAAACACACATGAACAACAGACAGAGGGAAATAACACTACTGCAAAGAATGAAAATCGAGACATGAACCAGAACACAGGACGATGTTATCACTACAATAACCATAAAGAAGAAACAACAAAAGACTCAATATCACAAGAAATAAAACTCAGAAGCTACTAAAATAATAAAGAAATCAAAACAGAACTCAAGACTAAAAATACTAGAGCAGAAATAAAATCCCAACAGAAACTTAATCTCAAATATATCAGGCAAATATACATAACTGAACACACCACAAAAACCCCAGGACTGTGATGATGTGTGTGAATGGACATGTATGACAGGAAGCCCAGAGAGTGGATCCTGGGCCGGGCAGGTCCACGGCCATGTATGTATACACATCACCTCCACAAAAACACTGACTGAGGCATGGAATTAAAGACAGAGCCTGTGCACATGAGGCAGAGAGTCAGTGGTAACTGGACGTTTCTTGCTGGATGGATGCAGCTCTGTGCTGTGAAACAGGAATCAGCAGAGTAATGTGAAACTCCAGCTGCTGGGTAAATAAAAGCATTAGAAGCTGTCAGTATGAGTGCGGTTCGTGTGCTCTCCTCCTGTGTTTTGGACACTGGAAGTGGAAACGTGGTTTTGGCCAGTCGGGCCTCCTCTGGCACAGCGAGCTGTTTTCTAATCCCAGCGTTCCCAGAGCGTTTGGACACCGCTGCCCCAGTGATTGATGGAGCTATTCTTATTCCTGTGACCCGTTACGTAAAACGCAGTCAGACCCTAAAAATATGAGCGGGCTTTTCAGGACATTCATTGTTTGCTTTAGTACAGGAGCAGGAATCTGAATCCATCAGTCAGTACCCACCCACAACCCCTCCCCATCCACCCGGCCACTCCCAAATTAGTCACATTAGCGTTGGCCGCGTCCTGCTGTAGATGGAGGTATTGATGTGCGGCTGAAACCAGTCAATGTGACCAGAGGAGGGAGGGAGGCCGGGAGGGGAGTATCATCAGCTCTCCAAACATGAAAATACAACGTGTGTAAGATGAACACGGAGCAGAAATAGCAGAGGCTGAAGAGGGTGTGGCTCAGTTCACTCTGGCTTCTGGAAGTTTCCCAAATCTGGATTCCCCTCACATGTGGACCAGGTCTGATGGTTTGTGGCTAAAAACCTGCACAGGAGCTCAGTTTAATCAGGTCACTTATCACTGCGGTCCAGGACTCTGAGATTGAATTATCTCAATATAAATACTGAGTAACTTGAATCGTTCTCTCTCTTTTTCACGCCTCACTTGAGGCAAGAAGGAGACTTGTTGCTTCCACTGACATGTCAGTGCTGGATTATGGCGATGTTATTTATATGCTTGCACTTGTTGGATACCATCTATCAAACCTTCAAGCCCTTACTCATCATTGTACATTGCATGTTTGGGTTGGGTGGTCTGCTTCGGTACACTCAACCACTGCTATAGTATTATTTAGGAGGCCACTGTGTGAGAAGTTTCAGTCTTCAGTCCCAAAACTTTTTCCTTCTGTCTGTCCCTGAAGCTCGTACTGAATTTGGAAAAAATTTGCAGCTCCTTCTGCCTTTAATCAGCTGCATGATCACCTAAATCTTAGAGAGCTGCTCTCACTTAATGAATTTAAGGTCATTTTAAGTAATCTGAAGGCTGTTACTTCAGGCTGTGATGATTACCTGTTCCGATTTTTCATGTTTCCTTAGCTGGATTTTTTTTGTATATCACGCTTGATTTTGTGTATAGGTGTAAATGTGTTTCTTTCTTTTTGCTGTGTGTACTATGGTCTATGTAACTTCTGCCTATCTTGGCCAGTATGTGCCTTTTTTCCTGGTTAAATAAAGGTAAAATTTTAAGAAATGCAAAATGTTTGTTTAAAGGTACATTTTGTAAATTCCTGTTTGTAAAAAGCAGTTTAAAACCACTCACATTTAACCTGAAACTATCAAACAAATTTGAATAAAAACAGCTATGACAGCTGCATGTTGTGTTGGAGAGACATCAGCTGAAGTCAAGCGGGGGCCGGGCTGCACTTTAGTGTAATACCACTTTGTAACACAAGTAGTGAGTAGGTGTAAACTTTATTCAACCTGGTGAGTCCATAAAAACACACTGTGGCCTAAAGGGAAGGCCTGTTGAGGAAATGGGAGGAGAAATATCACATGGTTATATCACAAGATTTATACACATCACAGCTGATTGGGTAACACTTACAGTGCACCAATCAAACAAGAGGAAGCTGCAGACCATCGTTCACAGTTTCCAGATTAAATGTCCCCTTGGTGATGTTCAGACTGCAGGTCATAGGAACATTTTCTCCACTTTAATTACAATATTTGTCTCATTTTATCGGACAGTTGCATCGAATTAGGATTATTATGATAATAATACAGATTATTATGAACTGTGAATCATACAAAGCTGCTCAAGTAGAATCAGAGAATAAAAAGGTGGAGCTGGAAATGAACAGATTATTTCCCCTTTAAAAAGGTAGGCAGGTCTATCCTCACTCAAATCCATTGCATGAAGCTAACAGAAGGTCACCATAACCTGCTTGTAAATATGAAACAAATTTTGTTGCTGTTGTCTGGTTCAACCAGCGTCTGCTTCAGGCTGAAGGTCAAACAGCCCACAGAATTACCATAGAGACACAGGAACAGAGAAATGCAGAAAACATCTCAAATTTAAGAACCTGTGAATCCTCACCAACTTGTGAATCATGCAAAGTTACCCTAAGTCCTTTTTTCTCCATTTCCACCTAAAAATACCCCAAATTCAATCAGTAACAGCTCCACAGCTGTGACACTCACATTAGCTTTTTGTAGAAGACACAGAAGAGGTAAAATGCCCTTTTCTTTTCTTCTGCAGACTTTTATGTTTGTTAATGTGGACACAGTGACTTCTTGTATTTCTAAATGATCCCAAGTGTCTCTGATCCAAAGGGTCCTGGTCTCACATCTGTGGAGCTGCTACTGACTCAAAGAGCTCAAAGAACAAGTTATTATTTCACAAAGAAAAGAACAAAAATGTTTCAGGAACAAAAATACTAGAAATAATTATTAATGATTACACACTGGATGTGTCTTTATTGCAGCTGTAAGTCATTGAAGTGCTGCAGCTTGGCAGCTGACCTTTTCCAGACCTTCAGTCCGTCCCACAAACAAACACAGCGCCCTTTATGGCTGCAGAATCACTGAAGTTATTGTTTGTGTTATCAGTGCAGTTTCCCTGTGAAAACAGCGCAGAGCGACGGCAGTAAATCACCTAAACTGGACGTGATGTGATGGATTCTGCATCAACTGTGTAATTATGTTCCCCTCCCCACGAGCTCTAATGTGCTCGCTGTTATTCTCGGGCTGTATTTCTGTTGGTGTCGGGGGGAGGGGAGGGAGATGTTATTCAGAGCTGTGTGATAGTCTGGCAGTTTCATCAAGCATGCTAATAGAGTCTGGAGCGAGGTCACGGCTGCACTCGTCTGCCAGGGACGCCTGAACGGAGGAAAATAACCGAGTGTAAAAATGCTGTTTGCATCAAAAGGGATTATTTCAACGTTCAGAGAAACGACAAACCTGAAGGAGGCATCAAGAGAGACCTGCTAACAGTTTACAGCAGATACAAGGACAGTGTGCAGGAAAACAACCTGTTCTATGTTATTAATGAGTCCTTTTATCTGTTAATGAGCCCAAAAATTTCAATTAAGAACTTAAAGAAAATAAGATAGCAAATTACAGTCAAGCAGCTTCTTATTTATTTTAATCCAGTGACCAAAAAATGATCAATATGGCTCTCGACCTTGAATGTTCAGGTTCAAAGGACTAACTTTTAATGAAGCTAGACTTGAAGGCGTAAGTATATCTGTGTATCCCCAGAACTCGAATCCTTGAATGTTTTTTAAGCAAACGTCTCCAAAAATGAACAAAACTGCCAAATCTCCAGAAAGCAGAGTCAATGTCTTTAAAAGATATTTAAATATGTTGATATGTTATTTTCATTTTTTCAGATATTTTAAACCCTTCACAATCAGGTATTAAAGAAAAATAGCTGTCAGACTGATGAGACAGAAAAGACGTAGGACATGATGCTCAGCTACAGAGGAGCAAACCTCTAACAAATGTGCGTTATAGTTATTATATACAGAGTAAATGTGGCTTTTGCATTAGGAGCTACAACAAATATTGAAGGGCTTTTTCTGTTGCCCGAACTTCTTTAAAGATTGTAATGATGAGTGGTTTTCAGTCATTTTTTTAACCAGTGTGACAAAAAAGTGCATAATGTGTTAAAATATCTTAAAAATCTTGGATTTAATTTTCATTAATAGACACATTTACACTAATTTCCTTACTTATCTACATCCTTCATTTACATAAGTAAGGGAATTTTTGCAACCCCTTTTCAAATAATACAGAGGTATTATTGTGTTGGCTGCACAAGAGTTAAAACGTGTTTTTGTGTTGAATAACTGTTTTACAAAGTGGTGCAAGAGGAATTTAGATGTTTTATTTGAGCAAAAGTCAGAATCCAACATGCAAATGTATTACCTAAAGCAGCTAAAAAGTACTCATCATGCAGAATCATATACATGATACTATTGGATCTTCATTATTGAGACACTGAGCCAGCCCTCATTTCTTTATATTTTGCTTCCAAGAAGCCAGACTTTGTTGTAATTTTTAAAGTGCTCTTGAGCAATAGTTCTTCAGGCTTTCTGAAGGTCTTTCAAAGTGCTTTTTTGGACATTGGCTGCTTTTTCACTCATTTTCAGTCCACTCTTTGTACCTGAACATTTTCACAGGAATGCTTTTTTTGTTTAACTACTTAACACTGACCTATGGATCATTGTGCCTACACCATACACGGAAAAATGAAGCCAATGCAGAAGTGCCTAAAAACCTGCATTCTATCTGAAGGCCACCAGATGGCGATAGCTGTGGCTGCTAAAAGACTTCCGCTCCTATAGACGTCTGTGGGAAAAAGGTTTTCTTTCTTGACCTCTGTAAACACTTTACTGCTGAATTCATGGTTTCAGTCACTCATTTTGTGTCAAACCATGTTTCAAACAGAAGGATTAGCCCTGTTATTTTCTGCTTGCTCATTGGCCAATGACTTGTCAATACCAAGCCATTAGCCAATGAGCAAGCGGTTTCACAGTCAAACCCGCCCCTTTTGGTCACATCCGGTTTCTTGCAACCAAGATGGAAACCGCGAAAACGCTTATCTCGAGGCCTCAAAACAGGAGTTCCAAAACCAGTGGGTGACATCACGGTAACAAAGAACCAATTATCTTTAGGCACTTTGTTACTAGCAACCTGTTGCAAAAACACATCATTTGTTCCCATTTCTTTAGCTGAATGCATAAAAAATGCCAAAGATAACACAGTTTGACAAAAAATTGTATTTTTGCACCAACAAGGTGATTCTTAAAGAGCTGTTAGCTGAAAACGTGGCATATCTCAGCATGCTGTGCAGTGTGTCCTTAAAAATCTGAGGAAACTGGACAAGTGGAGGACAAAAGAAGACGTGTTAGGCCTAAAAAACTATCTACGACTGATGATCCCTGAAAGTCATGTCCTTAAGAAACAGGAAAAATCCAGCAAAGACCTGACACAGGAACTGAGAGATGCATCTGGACCTTCAGCTGATCCATCTACTGTTCACTGAGGCCTCATCAGAAATGGTCTCAGTGGAAGGGCGGCTGTCAGGAAGCCATTCTTAAGGAAGGGAAACAGGAGGAAAGGCTGAGGTATGCCACATTACACAAGAACTGGACTGAAAATCAGTGGAAACAGGTCTGATGGAGAGATGGATCCAAATCAGAAATTTTTGGTTCAAATCATCATCAATATGTACGGAGGAGGTCAGGACAGAGATACAACACTGTGTATCTACAGCCATCTGTAAAACACGGTGGAGGCTCTGTCATGGTTTGGGGCTGCATTTCAGCCAGTGGTACTGGAGGTCTTGTCAAAAGAAGAGCTTTGAATGTCCTTCAAGAAGCCTGGAGAACTATTCCTGAAGACTACTTAAAGAAATTACAGAAAGCTGCCTCAGAGAGTTCAGGCTGTGTTGAAGAATAAAAGTGGTCACACCAAATATTCACTTTCAAGCTCGTTAGAACTGCACAAACTGTTTTTGCCTTATATGCTGTATTTCCATGTATGTTTGCACATTTCAAAAATTGCTGCACCTATTTTTCAAATTCATAGCGAAAGATAAAGAAATGAGGTGTGGCTTTAACAGGACTCTACTCTGCCACCCCATGCCCCGCCTCTGGACATGCCCCCTAGTCAAAGTGCTACTGTAAATTTTATCTTGAAGAAAAAAAAATATGATATTACATTAAATGTTATTTATATTCTTCTCAGCTGCTGTAGGTCAGTGTGACAGGTGACATTTGAAGTCCATCACCATTAGCTGCACTGGCTTGTTTTAAGGCAGCGGACGCAGCGGGAAATTAATTCATCCCTTTGCATGCTGATAGTGAACCACGTAATCTCCTAATGCATCCCCACAGTCACCTTGACCCAGCTGGCAGCTGTGCAGAGGGACAAACAGCAAATACAGCTGGATTTATACTGAAGATAAAGGTGTGAACTACAGGTGTAACTGAGCCTGCCAACACGGGCTCTGTACAGTGACACAGTTACAACTTTTGTTATATTAGCTTGATACTAAAACACATTTAAGCCACATGTATTCAAAAACTGCAGGCTTAAACATAAGGGCATTCACATCCGTGAAATAAGATAGACTTTATTTAACCCCAGTACTGGGAAATGACTGTGTTACAGCACACAAAACATTAAACACAACCTGTAAGAAAAGTGATTAAATAATATAGAATAAATATATAGCTCAATAAAACAGAATAAAAAAGAAAAAGTATCAACAAGGTAAAAATTACACAACCCCAATTAAATAGAAAAAAAGTAAATGAAACAAAAAAATAAAGAAAAACTAAAATGTTGTAAATTTTACAATACAGTGCAACAGAACACAGTAAAATAGCAAAATTAATTCAATAAAGAAAAAGACTTATTAAAGCAGCTCAGTATAACAGAGAACGGTTTAACAATTACAGCCCTTTAATAATATATAAAAAAGCTTTTCACAGGATCAAATGTAAGTGGACAGTTGACTCAAAAAGCAGTAAAGGTCATCATGAAGGAGGAAACCTATTCATCTGTTGGTTTTAGACTTCAGGAAGTCACTGTCTGCAAATTAGTTTTCACACTGTAATAAAAAGGAACATTTTATTTATAATTTAGGTGATTTGTCTAATTACATTTGAGTACTTGAAGCTAAAGAAGTTTATGTAAGTGTTTCACATAATTTGGTTGAACCTTCTGAATAAATGCTGAAAGTCTGCACTTCATTTTGAGTCTATTGTAACGACAGAAAGAGCAAAAATTTCAAATATTTCTGGACTTCATACAATACATAATCATACATAATTAAAGTACTTTAAGACATAATTATTGTTAACATCATTTATTTGCATTAGTACATATATGTTTATACTTACTGTACATATTATTATTATTTATTATTTCCTTTTTATGTTTTTACTTTTTTATACAATTGCACACTTATAAATTTATACTTTATATACTGAAATGTAGATGTTTAACTTTATGTATTTACATAAGTACATAAAGAGGGGCACCCAGCAAGAATCAAATATGTGGATCCATCTGCTGTGACAACCCCTTGTAAATAAGGGAACAGCCAAAAAATAATAATAAGGAGGATAAATGGAGTATACCAAAGTATTTTCCTTAATTTTTAAATAAATGGAATTTTAAAAAACGTAGTTTTGTAAATTTTGTATTAAATAAATGTCATTTTTTGAAAGTTAAGATTACTTCTAAATCATTATGGTGGGTAAGACACGGTGATCTCACTTTCTGTTGCCTTCCTGTGCCTCATACACCGCAACTCAACTCTTATTATTATTAATCGAAACAAGTGTGTACAACTATACTCCTCCTTATGTGGGCACAAGTACAAATAACTCAATAAAACTTCAGAAACTACTATAAATGAAATGAAATGGATTAATTTACATTAAGAAAGGGCACTGTTTGCATTAGTGTATGTACTTACATACACTATAAATGCAAACTTATATAGTTACCTACATTAATCTCTGTTTACTTATGAATTTATTAACTTAATTTTAGTCTCAATTGCATATTTACATATTTTATACAGCATATTTGCTAAAGAACTAAATACACCATACATATACTTACTTATTAATTTACATACATATTTATTCATACTCATGAGTTTACTTACATTTATATACACCTTCATATGCTTAATATCACAGTAATATAATTTTTTTTAATGTTGTAGTGTAATATTTTCTTCTTTATAGTTTTTAATATGTACTCAGTATATTTACTCTTATTACATACAGTATTTACACACTTATTTGCTTACTTGAACATTTTATTGAATGAATTATTAATTTAATTCACTTCAGAAGATGTACTTTAATAAAAAATGGCCACTGGGTTCTGAATGACCCTGATTGATATTAAACTGCACACTGAGTAACGATTAAAGCCAGCATTTTATAATAGGAGTAAATCATTATCAATCGAACACAGAAACATTTTCTTTCCCTTCAACCTTTGCTCCTCGAGCTGAAAAAGGAGAAGCTTTATTATTTCCATGTAGTTAATAATTATTAAAAAAAATGTCCTGTTTCATTGACTTCAATTAATGATTCATGTCAGGAGGAGAAGGGGCTTTTTTCTCTGCTGCTCAGATAAGAGCAAATCCTCCTGATGCACAGAGCCAATTATTCTCCACAGAGATACAAACACCTTTAAACTGCAGCTGAAGCTTCTGCTTTACTCACAGCCTGTTAGTAATGACACCAGTCAAAGCTTGAAGTGAATCTTAAGATCATCTTTAGAAAACAGAACAGAGATATTTAACTTGGACTCAGTGTATTGCACATCTTCCTCACGAGATTAAACATCAGTTTGTAAGACAAGTCTCCTTGTGGATTTCCTACAGTTTATCATCAGGAGCTGAAACCAGCGTGACCCTCTGTGTTTGTTCAGTCACTCTTTGGTTCACTTAAATTCTTTTGTAGCCGTTAACATTAAAGGTGACCAAAATGTGCATAGATCAAAAATCACCAAAGTAACCGAAGAAAACAGGAAAGGAAAAAAGACAGCACATTAGCCATCGCATTTCTCATTTAAACACAACCTGCCACCATTTCCAGAAGCCGATGAACATGGAAGGTTTGCTGAAGAGGCCACCTGGTACCAGCATTAAAACATTAAAATGGATGTAGTATCCTTCATTTTCTGGTAGACTTCCAGTTAATACGTTTTAGAACAGATAACCGCCTTCATGTTTCCTGAGGGGGAAGCACCACATAATGTACATGTGCTTCAAACCTGCTGAATTAGTGTGTAATGGAATTAGGACATGAATGTAATGAACACGTGAAACGGCCTCATAAAGTGGGACACATCCCAACTGGTGAAATCTTACACTCAAATACAAATCTGTTTCTACAGCAGAGAGTCGATGTGTCACTCGGTGTGGACGTGATCTAACTGAATCCTGGTTTGTCTGATTGTGTTTGCTGCTGGCTGTCTAACAAACTGATCAAAGACCAATCACATGACCTTAGAAATCAAATGAATGCATGAAAATAGAAAAGACCACCTGGCAAAGTGTTGCAGGAGAGAAGGAAAACAGAGAGGAAGACCAGATGATGAAGAGGAAGACAGGACATTAAATACACAAAAATCTGATTTCAAGAACAGATGAGAACAATCAATGGCAGGTGAAGATGATTAGGGCTGGGCAGAAGGATGTAAACCTAACACAGGGCATGACAGAAAACTAACCTTCAAAGTAAAACACTAGAGACGGACTCACACTAAACATGATAACAGAGAGGGTACGAGCATGTAGACAAGACAAAGAAACACTGCAGGACTAAAAAGAAAGCTCAGTACAAACCAAGAATTCAAAACCTTAATACCAGAGTAAAGTAATCTAAACTGGCACTAAACTAGAACCAGAATTCAGATAACACAATAAGAACTAAATGCTCAATGCTACTAGAATAATAATAACAGTCCACACACAAGACAAAACACTAGAACCACCACGGTGCCAACTTTCCTGAACCAGAAAGCAGGTCACTCCCAGCCCGTTCTCATTTCCAGATCATCAAATACTGAAGTTTTGTCTAAGCTGCACAATGATGGACACAGATACACACAATGATAACAAAGCAGCAGACAACAGTGATTTAATTAAAGAGACTAAAAAAAGCTGAAAGAAGCACGACTGGTCAAAAACTTTAACTTGTGCATCAAAACACAGAAAAGTGTTCAAAAGATGGTTTGAAGCAGATAGTTTAAAACTTTGGACTAGATTTATTGCTAATAGGTAGGATTTCACATCACTGAGGCAGACAAACAGGTTATGAAGGCTACCTGTGAAGGCTGTTGGATTGCAGAACGACATATAATTGCCTGCCATCTGCATAATGATGGAGGGCAAACATTTGGTTAAGAGGAAACAGGTATGTTGAAAATAACAGTGGGACAAGGATAGAGCCTTGAGGAACACCACAATTAAAATGGATGACAGAGGAGCAAGCATCAGACCATAGAAAAGGTGAGGTAAGAAAGTAGAAGGTGCAGCACAGATCCCATCAGGTTATGGCTGTAGTGAGCTGGGTGTGTAACTCCCTGCTAGTCATATGGAGGTTTGTAAAGGACTATGTGCGATTTATACATCTGTGTCGTCGTAACCACAAACCCTTATGATACCCTAAACCATAAATTACACCGTAACCGGAGGCCTGCACTACGAAGTGAGTTCAATACACCCAGGGTTTCTTTCTGTAATGTGGATTCACTTACTCTCACATTGGCAATCAGGATAAGTGGTCACATGAAGCTGGTTATCAATTTGCTAAGTTAACCCAGAGTTTCCTCTGTGGGTTCACGTGAAAGGGATGGCAACATCTGACCAATGGATAAGTCTACTGACAGCAGAGCTGCTGATTTTACAACGGAAAATGAAATTATACTATGGGGAAAATATGAAGAGGTTAAACAAGTAATACTACTGAAAGCAACACAGCTGCTGCAGACAAGGCAGGAGTATAAGTGTGTGTGAGAGGAAAAGCGCTGCAGAGTAATATAGGTTTAATGTGTCTGCTTTAAGCTGTTTAGTCAGTAAGACTGGAAAAGAGCTACTATATTAATAAAGTTTAGCATATTTGAAGCCTGGAAAGGAGTAATATAATCCAGTAGTTCATTAAATTAATGTTTAAAGGAGAGTTTTTATTCTCTCAGCTGCAGCCTGTGTTTAACAGTCTGAGAGTAAAGATGTGTTGGTTGGCGACAGTGTCGGCCACTTAGGCTACACCATTGCTCTACATAGATTCAGTGCAGCAGTAAAAATCCCACTTTAATGTTGTGACGGGGTATTCTACCCAAAACACAGTTCCTTCCAAAAACCTGAACCTAGTTTTGGTGCCTGCACCGAACCAGCAGTGAAAATTGACGCCCTGGAACAACAAGCTGTCAGCAACAGTTGATGTCGGCAAGTTCACATGAAGTTTATGGTGTCAGCATGTTGGTGGCTTGTTTGTTGGTGCCATTCCTTATGACATTAATAGAAAACAAGCTGCAATTTCTCTCAAAATATATTTTCTCTTTTACTTGTGTTGTACTAAATGATATTTTTTAGGAGACAGGGTTGGATAAGTTTATAAAATCCAACTTATTCTTTGAGATCAAACAATTTGTTGCAACACAGCTCTGCATGGATGTTAGTACCATTAGTCTTTCTGTACTTTTTACTGTACATAGAGTATTTTTTAAATGATCGCACTAAAGTGAAGGATCTGAGAACTTCTTCCCACCACTGATGAAATGATCTTAAATAAGCTGACATGCTTTTCAAAGTATACATGGCATGTTTCTGCTCTGAGTGACCCCCCATCCTTCAGGAGTTCAGCCATTTTTCATGTCAGACTCTGTAAGTGACCCAGAACTGCAGAGTTCAGAATCTACGTCCACCAACATCCATTATAGTGACAGTTTGAAGATTTTGTGGGTGGGAGAAAAACTCCCCTGTACACTCTGTGGTCCTTTAAAGAGGGTGGTAGAGTGGGGCTGGTCAGCACTAATGAGTTCAGTAAATCCCAGTGGTGCTTGCATGTCAGCTCCCAGCGAACCATTCATAACCAACAAACTGCAGAGTCCAAAAACAAGCCGAAGAGGAGGAGGAGGTCAGGAGTGGCTTCATGCAGCAGCAGTTCCTCTCCTCTCAGACTCTCATAAAACTTCCTGATTAAAGCATCTCAGCAAAACATGAATGGCTGAAACTTTTTGAGTTCTTTAATTAAAGAAGAAGAAGAAGAGGTAAGATGGTCATCTAAGGCCTCAATTACACAGACCTAGAGACCAGTCGGTCTGCTCCCTGGCAACCATTGGTTGCTAGGGAAAAATATGTGTTCCTTGATTGGTTGGCGAGTGGTTGCTGGAGGTTGCTCGCTGTCACCAGGTGCAATTGGTCACAAAGAGAAACCTCTGTGTGACTGCTTTGGCGGAGATTGCTGCGGTCACCCACACTTTACATGGAAGATGCCGACGTGTCTGCAAACACTCACCAACTGCTCGCCGAGCGATAGTGAAACCTGAAGAAGTGCGATGCAAACTGGAAATGGACTGCGTTCACCTTCAAAGTAAAAGTTGTGTCCTACTGCTGTAACCAACACGTTTCAAAAGGTGTCGTTTTACTTTGAAGGTGAAGGGTCTCCGTTTCCAGTTTGCATCACACTTTTTCAAGGCCCCAACTAACCATCTTTAATTTTTGCCTGAAGAACCCAAAAGTTTCACAGATTTTTGCTCAGATGTTTTAACCAGGAGAGGTTTTTGCCAGATGTCACTGATGGTCTCTAGGCCCGTGTGACCGAGGCCTGACCAATGGCCAACAGCTGATAAAGAAATCTAAAAGTTTGGACTAATTAGCCGACCTTATCAAGCAAACATCTGCAAAAAGCTTCTAAAAACACTCCTGTTTTGTCTCAGAAAGGATGGACATTTTATATTCACTTATTAATGGGACCACAACTATTTTAACAGCAGGAGTGGAAGAACTGTTCCTATTCTTAAACGTGTGATTTATCGTCTTCTGCTTCAAACCACTAAATGAGAGTAAACTGATATTCTAATTAGTCCACTTAGTCACATTCTGTTTGCTGTAATTGTCATTGTCTTCAAGCTAAACAATAATAACAACCACAACCTCTGACCTCTGACCTGTGGTTCTCCCACCAACCGCTGCTCTGGATCTTTTTGTTAATCATTAAATCTTCATGTCTGTTTCATTTGGCAGAAACGTTTGGCTGAAAGTAGAATGTCACAACTTTCAGCAGCTGTTTGGGCTGACATGCTTCCCTTTAACGTCATTCACTTCTCAAAATGACCAAAACTGCAGAAGCGTTATTAGTGGCTTCAACTGAAGAACTTAACAATATTAAACCACTTTACCTATCTGCACTATGCTGAGTGTATAATGACTACACAGCCCTTGGGTCCCACACTTTCTATCCACAAATGATCCAAAAAAAAGTCAAATTAAAGGCTTTTTTAGGAGATTTTAATTACAGAACAGCTACAGTATTTATAGCTTATAGTTCAAGAGCAGGATTTGGATCATACAGACTTTTTTCTGTGTAAACAAACTGCAGATGCAGACATCCACACAGCAGGGGGCGCTACACAGAAAGAACAACTTTTAATTATTTTATTTTCTTAAATTACATATTGTGTTCATGTAAAATATAAACTAAACTTTGCAGAACATGAGATTATTTTCTGTTGTAAGATATTATTTGAGTGTGTGGAGCATTGTGGAGAACTTTAACTCCTAATGTGACCTTTAACTGCTGGATGTTTGTCAGATTAATGCGACATTTAAGTTTTAACCGTGACTGTAACCGTGACATGTGACTGTAGGAGGTGAACTCATTGCAGACATTAAGGTGTGTTTCTGAGCTTGCAGCCTGGCGGACGTCCTGCAGTAACCTGGATAGGAAGAAGGCCGACGAGCTGCCAGAGAATCCACCAGAGAAGCAGAGTGACTGCAAAAAACCTCACAGCAACATGTGGAGAGGAGAAACCCAGTGTGTGTGTGTGTGTGTGTGTGTGTGTGTAAGTGTATTACAACCGATGAGCTCACAGGATACAGGAAACGAGGTAGTGCCAAACTGCAGAGGTCGTCTGCAGGCAGCTGAAGTCAGGACTTCAGTATGAGTCAGACTATCAGGGCCTGAATAATGAGGCAAACACACAGGGAGGCATGAATAAGACTTTAATGTTGGAAACACTGCATCATAAAACAATCAGGCCTTGTGAGTCCCAGCTAGCTGTACTTTGTACACCAGGGGATACTTCTGCAGAGTCCACAGGGCACTACAGAGATCAGCTCAAAGCACTTGAAACAACAAACCAAAACAGAAATATTTACACTGGACACTTCATTAGGTACACCTTGCTAGTCACCAGGTTGGACCCTCTTTTGCCTTCAGAGCTGCCTTCATCCTTCATGGCACAGATTCAACAAGGTGCTGGAAACATTCCTCAGAGATGTTGGTCCATGTTGACATGACAGCACATGATGTGAATGATGTGAATCTCCCGTTCCACCTCATCCCAAAGGTGCTCTGTTGGACTGAGATCTGCTGACTGTGGAGGCCATCTGAGTACAGTGAACTCACTGTCATGTTCAAGAAACCAGTTTGATCTGAGCTTTGTGACACGATGTGTCATGAGAAGATGGTACACTGTGGTCATAAAGGGAGGGACATGGTCAGCAACAACACTCAGATAGGCTGTGGGGTTTAAACGATGCTCAGTTGGTACTAAGGGGCTCAAAGTGTGCCAAGAAAATATCCCCCACACCATCACACCAGCAGCAGGCTGAACTGCTGATCCAAGGCAGGATGGATCCATGCTTTCATGCTGTTTACACCAAACTCTGACCATCTGAATGCTGCAGCAGAAATGGAGACTCATCAGACCAGGCAACATTTCTCCAATCTTCTGTTGTCCAGTTTTGGTGAGTCTGTGTGAACTGAAGCCTCAGTTTCCTGTTCTTAGCTGACAGGAGCAGCACCCGATGTGGTCTTCTGCTGCTTCAAGTTTTGACATGTTCAGATATGCTCT
>VUQI01031956.1:4625-18003 GCA_015106735.1 Paratilapia polleni | reverse complement strand
TGGTGTATAAACACATGGAGAGTGAAAAGAGGTGAATGAAGAAGAAATGCTCAGTGCATCATGGGAAGCCCCCAGCAGCCTAGGTCTATTGCAGTGTAATTAAGGGATGGTTCAGGGTCACCTGATCCAGCCCTAACTATAAACTATCAAAAAGGAACGTTTTAAGCCTGATCTTAAAAGTAGAGAGGGTGTCTGTCTTCTGAATCCAAACTGGGAGCTGGTTCCATAGGAGAGGGGCCTGAAAGCTGAAGGCTCTGCCTCCCATTCTACTTTGAAATACCCTAGGAACCACAAGTAAGCCTGCAGTCTGAGAGCAAGGTGCTCTATTGGGATAGTATGGTACTATGAGGTCTTTAAGATATGATGGGGCCTGATTTTTCAAGACTTTGTATGTGAGGAGAAGGATTTTAAATTCAATTCTGGATTTAACTGGTAGCCAATGAAGAGAAGCTAATATGGGAGAAATATGGTCTCTCTTTCTAGTCCCTGTCAGTACTCTCGCTGCAGCATTCTGGATTAACTGAAGGCTTTTTAGGGAGCTTTTAGAGCAACATCTTAGTTGGTAGTTTCAAGTCTTATTTAATACAACATGATGTTCATTTTGTATATTATGGTCCCCATTAGAGTAAAATGGACGGTAAAGCAGGGTGTCCTTTTGAACTGGCCTTGCTTTTATGCCTTATGAGCATGCATTGTCTTCCAGTAGAGAGTGACTCACAAATGAATACCACAATACCAGCTGGTCATGTGAAGGTGCTATGCAGCTATACCAGCAGAAAGTGAGAGCCAGTATAAAAATCTGACTTTAAGATATAAACTTTATAACTTTGTTACCTGCTACTCAACAACAAAGAGCAATCAAGAAAATTATCAAATGGCAACGGATTTGACATTTGAACTGTTTGAATCATTTTGAAGCACTTGCACTTAGTTTATTTTCACCAGCTGCTTCAAATAAAACAGCCGCCTGAGGTGATTTGTTAGTTTTTAAACCAAGAGTGTGAATGAGATCTGTTAAAAGATCAGTTAAACTTACAGTTCCCTGGTTTGTATGCATTTTCTCTCCCTTACATTGTCACACCCTCTGAGCTGCAAACTCTGCAAGATTCTTATTTTGAACCATCAAAGACAGCTGCAGAAGAAGAGTAAACAATCAAGGCAGTCTGTCAGACCACCGCCACAGCTTACTCACAGGAGACATTCAGACTTGTCACAGTTGTAAATAATACATTTAAAGGCATCATTCCTTTTAGCTGCTCTGATTACAGGATCCCCCAGGACAGTTTGTTATTTCAAGTGCAAATTATCTCCAGGGAAAAGGATCCTGAAGGGTTCAGGACTCATATATTTGAGTTAAATTCTTCAGTAACCAGTAACAAATGTGGTCTTTTACCATATCTATTGAGGTTTTGCAGACGCGTGACCACTAACCACGTGACATTAAGTTGTCCACCATTTTGGCAACAATGTAGGATCAAGTGAATAAGGTTCCAGTCACACATGGCCTACAGACTGTTCCACTGTTCATGAGGGAAAAATAAGTATTCCCCGACCGATTGTGAGTGGTTGCTGGAGGATGATAGCAGTTGCTGGGAAAATGATTGCTAAAGTCGCAGTCTACAAAGCAATCAGTGCCCCTCCTGGTAACCACCTGCAGTCACTACGGAAAAATGTGTATTCCCCAACCGGATGGCAAAAACCTCCTTATGATCGCTTTGGTCGATAGCATATCGCTGCGGTTGTAATTTGAATGGAAGTGACGGGGTTGTCTGCAAACACTGTCCAGCTACTCTCTGAGCGGTAATGAAACTGAAAAATGTGACGCAAACCAGAAATGGAGAAGGTTTGCCTTCAAAATAAAGTTGCACCTGTTGAAACATACCAACTGCAGCGCTGAGGCAAAACCTTTATTCTAGTTAGCGAGTATTTGCAGACAGACATGAAAAACTACAGGCAACCGTGGCAATCTGCTAGCAACCAAAGCAAATACTAGGAGGTTTTTGGTGCAGCACCTTCTTTGCGACTGATTTCACCCAGCGACAGCCAGAAACCTTCAGGAACCACTTGAACTAGTAGAGGAATACGCGTTTACCTAGCAACCGCTGGTTGTATCATATCCGATATGGCAGACGGCTCTTGAGCAATATGCACATGACGTCACACGAGAAACCTCAATGGGTTTTTAATGTTAGAAATTAGCATTATGCTAATTTAAAACATTAAAGCATTAAAGGGGTATATAATTGTTCTGAAATACATAGTAACAGTCCCAAGAGACTGTTTGCATATTAGCGTTGTCATTGTTAGCATGCGTCCACGTCATGGATTGGGAAAAAAAAGACACGTATCCACCTTGTCGTCACCCATTGGTTTCTGTGGTTTGTTGGAGCCAGAAGTGACCATATTTGGACGAGTGGGTGTGTATTTGTGTATTTGGATGAGTGAGCGCTAAGTTGTCTGCTAATTACTGCTAAGTAACAGATTAATAAAATACTAGAATTTCAACCACCAAAACTGGAGCACAGACTTCTTGGACGCTTTATACCACACAGCTGTCCACAGCAGACAGCTTTGGAGCCTGCCTCCAGTGGCCATTAGAGGAACTGCAGTTCTGGGGACTTAATTTTCCATTTTTCCCTGTATGACTCTTTGTTCTGTGTATTGTTGGGCTCGAGTTTTATGTTTAATATAATCTGACACCTGCTTCCATTTCCTAGAAGCAACACATCTCAAACACTGTATATAACTGTATATACAGTATTTACCTCTCAAATATAGTGCATATGGATGATCCCTTTGCTCTATGTTTAGCAGCTGTCTTAGTCGTTAAAATGCTGGTTGCATGTTAAATCAACACTATCCACACTTCAAGTGCTATGAGGCCTTTTGTGCACTGAGGAGCATAATTCACAGCTATTTTTACAGTGTAACTGGACCCAGTTGTGTGCTGAGGGAGTTTTTGTTTGATGTTGTAGTTTCGTACATCGACCAGCAGAGGACAATCCAGCTGAGGAGACAGCTGAACCTGTGGGATGAAGGAAATAGGGAGTCATTTGTTATTTAGATGTTCCTGTACAGTAACTTTGCAAATGAAGGCCAAGCAGAAAAAGGTCTTTTTACTAAAAAAAAAAAACCCTCAAGAAATTAAAACTAATTTCAACTCCTTCCTTCAGGGCGCTGTTTGAAAGACCCTCTGACCAGGATTAGAGGATGAAAGTTTTCTGTTTTCTGCTTGTATTTGGCCCAGTACCTGGCCCTTTTTTGCGTGGATATTTGGGTAGTAATCTTTTTGTACACTACCAATATGGGGCCACAGAGGACTCAGTTTTACTCCATTTTATTTGAGACTGCATCATTTAGATAATCGCACATTTGTTTGAAATTTGGAGCCAAATATCATCAAAGAGCCATTTTTGCCCTTTTTTGTTCTGTTCTCGGTACAATAAAGGTTTCAAAGAAGTGCCTCAGATGAACACGTGTTTTTAAAGAAGACTTCCACAGAGGGGAAGTGGTTAGTTCAGGGCCTGAACTCTTTTCTGATACATTAGTGTTGCATAATTAAAAATGACCTCTTGATATGGAAGGAAAATCTTTTTAATGCATATATTTTCACACACATTTTTATCTATGTGAGTCACGGATGGTAAAATTAAAAGTTGATCTATTTTCTCTACAGACACGAGAATGACGTCCAGCACTTCAGAGTAATGAGGGACAACAAAGGCCAGTACTTTCTGTGGCAAGAGAAGTTCACCTCCCTCAACAAGCTGGTGGAGTTCTACAAAGCCAACACCATCTCTAAAAGCAGGGTGATTTACCTCAACGATGGCAGCCTGGACAGAGGGCTCCCCTCCCCATCCCAGCCAGTAAAAGAAATTTTATTCTAATTTTTAAATGAAACGAAACTGTTTACAACTGATTATAATACTTCAGTAATATTCAATATATCTATAGAAATACAAACCTGATAAATTGTACATTTTGGAACAAGCTTACGGTAATTGGTTTTCAAGTGGAGCTCTTGAAGTGTCACATCGAGGTGATGAGGCAAATAAAATGACAGTTTCTGTGGTATTGCAAAAGGTCAGACCACATTTCTGGAGTTTCTTTTACAGTAAATTTGCAAAAAAGATGACGTGTAAATTTCAGCGTAATGACAAAAAATTTCTGAAGTCATACTGAGAACATTTTTACAGAGACAATTTAAAGCTAACCCTGCTAAATCAGAAGAAATGATGCTTTAATAAGCTGAAACCAAGAGATCAAAAGATGAGATAGTCCATGATACTGATGATCAAAATGTATTTTTGTTTTCAATGGTGCGAGAAACTGGAGCTCGTGGAGAAAACCTGTGCAAACACAAGGAAATCGTGCAAATTCCACACACAAGGGTTCCTGTCTGGCTTCAAATCACAGACTGTAAATAAAAGATGATGCTACACATTGGGTTTGGACTCCACATTTAGAAGCTTCAATGTTAGTGTTTCTGTGCTGTCATGTTAGTTTTTTGGAGCGAGATGTTTCCTTATTTGGACAAGGAAGAGGAGTGCTAAGTTATCAGCCAATGCTAGCAAGCTTGGTTAGCAAGCTGGAGCCACAGATACCTGCTAATTAGTGCTAAGGAACAGACTAATAAAATACTAGAATTTCACTCATCATAACTGAAACACAAACCTCTTGGATGCTTTGTACCTCATTAGTTATTAGATAATTCCAGTAAAAATGTTCCAAAAGGCACCAACACCACAGCTCTGCAACTACAGCTAACTTTAAACCCTAACAAAACTGGGATAAATGAGTTGTTAAAAAACTGCACAGCTGGTATGAAGGCACAAACTATTCACAGAGGCCACAACTCCTTTATATACCATGCTGTAAAATGTTTATTTCTACGTGTAAAGTTAGACAGTTTAACATGGGAGTCTATGCGGATTGACTCACATTTGGAGCGAGCCTCAAGTAGCCACTAGAGGACCTGCAGTTTTTGGCACGTTCATGCATTGACTCTATATTGAAGCTGTAGAGGTTGCTGCTTGGTTCAAACCTCTTTCTAACCACTTAAGCCACCTTGCAAGGGGTGCAACTGTTCTGAAACTGAGACTGAATCAACTTGACGACACCTGCCTCCCTCCCCCCTCGATTACTAATACAGGCCTGATAATGTCGAAAAGATGCTGTAACAGTGAAGCAGCACAGTGTGCGAATGAAAACAAACAAAGGAGGAGGATTACTGGAAACCCCTGTCGAAAAACAGAAGGATCACTTTGTCACTAGAGCTAAGCTATATTAGCCATTAGTTGCTAATATGTTAGCCAAACATGGCAGTGAAATACAGTTTAACAGAGCAATTTTTATTAAGAGCATGTTTTGTGTTATTGTAAGTTGAGAAATGTCTTTCTTAATATGCTTATGTTGCTTATGCTGTTAGCCATGTGGAGCTGTGTTAAAGCATGCTATTGTGGTGAAAGCTGTAAGACTGAACTGGAAATGAATGATGGAGTACATTTTTAGTTCTTGACTCAATCAAGCAATCATGCCTGTTCTTACACCCCAGAAAAAAAACAGAACTGTGACCAGGGCCCCCTTGACTGATCATGTAAAAGAGTGTGAAGAGGAAATGAAAGTTAAGAATATGTTTTAATGCCAGCATATCAAAGTGATCGGAGGAGAAGGACGTGGGGAGGGAGCTCCTGCAGGTTTCTAGAAGAAAACAAGCATCGGATCAGAGTCATAAGTCTGAAACTGTAATATCCTGAGAAACTAAAAGCACCACACAGACCTCTACGTGTCTTAATTGAGTCTTTGTAAAAGCTAAAAGACGATGCAGGCAGAAGATTTCAGATTTTGTAATAAATATTAAAATTCTATGATTTTAATTCTTGTTTTTATTCCATTTTTAGAAGTAAGGTCACCAGCAACCAAATAGGGTTAGGGGAGGGTTGAAGTCTAATACACTGATTTTGGTATTTTCCATTTGGGCGTTCCAAAGCCACAAAAATTCTGCAAAAATATGTTTGGACGTTTGTTTGGACATTACCCAAACCCAAACCATACCTTTAAGCCTCAATGGGTCGCCAGTGACTCAGTGGAAGTTAAGAGGTTAAATGATGACTAAAACGCACATTTACACTCGGTGGCCACTTTATTAGGCCTTGCTAGCACCAGGTTGGACCCCCTTTTGCCTTCAGAACTGCCTTAATTCTTCATGGCATAGATTCAATAAGGTGCTGGAAACATTCCTCAGAGATTCTGGTCCATATTGACATGATAGCATCACACAGTTGCTGCACTAGTTGTCGGCTGCACATCCATGATGTGAATCTGCTGTTCCACCACATCCCAAAGGTGCTCTATTGGATTGAGATCTGGTGACTGTGGAGGCCATTTGAGTACGGTGAACTCATTGTCATGTTCAAGAAACCAGTTTGAGATGATCTGAGGTTTGTGATGTGGTGTTTTATCCTGCTGGAAGCAGCCATCAGAAGACATGGTCAGCAACAACACTCAGGTAGACTGTGGTGTTTAAATGATGCTCAGTTGGTACCAAGGGGCCCAAAGTGTGCTTAAAAAAATATCCCCCGCACCATTACACCACCAGCAGCAGCCTGAACTGTTGACACAAGGCAAGAAGGAGCCATGCTTTCATGCTGTTAACGCCAAATTCTGACCATCTGAATGTTGCAGCAGAAATTGAGACTCATGACACCAGGCAACGTTTTTCCAATCTTCAGTTTCCTGTTCTTAGCTGACAGGAGTGCCACCTCGTGTGGTCTTCTGCTGCTGTAGCCCATCTTCTTCAAGGTTCCATGTGTTGTGCATTCAGAGATGCTCTTCTGCAGACCTTGGTTGTAACGAATGGTTGTTTGAGTTTCTGTTTCCTTCCTATCAGCTTGAAGCAGTCTGACCATTCTCCTCTGACCTCTGAGATCAGCAAGGCATTTTCTCCCAGAGAACTGCTGCTCACTGGATATTTTCTCTTTTTCAGACCATTCTCTATAAACCCTAGAGATGCTTGTGTGGGAAAATCCCAGCAGATCAGCAGTTTCTGAAATACTCAGACCAGCCTGTCTGACACCAACAACCATACCACGTTCAAAGTCACTTAAATCGCCTTTATTCCCCATTCTGATGCTCAGTTTGAACTTCAGCAGGTCGTCTTTACCATGTCTACATACCTAAACGCATTGAGGTGCTGCCATGTGATTGGCTAATTAGATATTTGCATTAACGAGCAGTTGAACAGTACCTAATAAAATGACCAGTGAGTGTACATTGGACAAAATCAGGCATTTATGTAACGATGGGCCAACCAGAAAATATTAGTTGGATGTTAGAGTAATCACTGGTAATCAATTCTTTATTGATCACTTCATCACTAAAAACTCAACAGTTAGGTTCATTGATAAAGAGATGCCTTACTTGCACAAAAGAAGACCAATAAGATCAATAAATTGGGGATAGTTTTTTGAATGCAGTGCATTTTTTTTTTCCTTTTTACAAATTAATACAAGTTTACTTTAAAAAATCCTCAAATTTGAAAGGAGTTCAATGTAAAAAGGGGCTGTTCTGATTTTAATAACATATTATTTGAATTTTAATATTACATTAATGTTGTTAAGATCCATTTTTCAGTTTCATTATATTTTAGGAGCTTAAATGTATACCCATATTACATTCCTTCTTTCCTTCCTTCCTTGTTGTTTGGTGCTTTATTTCCCTTCCAGGTTAGTTTATTTTTGGCTTTAAAGTCTCTTTTGCTGCCTTCACTGTAAAAATCAATCATCCGAGAGATGAAAACAAGTTTCATTTATGAACATATAAATAGAAATGAGAACTGTATCACTTGACGGTAGTTTCTGATGTACCTGTTTCAGCAGTGCACTGTTATCTACTTCCTGTCTGCTTCCTTCCTGCAGATGAAGAGGGGAAGTTTGCCTGAGCAACGTACACAACCAGCATCTTTTGGTGCGGCACCGCGCAGATCTTCAGACCAGCCTCCCAGCCAGCTGGTACGGCTACAGCTTTTTTCATCTCAGCTCTAAAGTCTCTAATAACAAATAATGTGTAAATGTTTTAGCCAAATTTTTTTTTTAAGTTTATTTTAAATACACCACTTCACACAGAACTTTAAACAAACTGCAGGAAACAAAGACTGAATCAAATTTGCCTTTAAAGAGTTGAGTCCAAGCTATTTTAAGCAGGGGTGGTCTTAATGTTTTGGCTCATCGCGTTGCACATTTCCCTTTACAAAAAGCTAAAGCAGGAACGTGAGGTGTGTGTTGTTCTTTGTTTTAAGGCCAGAAGACCTGATCTGGAGGTGCGAGCGCACACCATCGGCCACACAGGAAGAAGCAGCCCCTCCACCTCTGCTCAGCCTCTGAGACGCACCTCTGAAACCATGCCTCTGCCTCAGGTCAGCCCGCCACGCTTTGATGCTTAGTGAAGGTGGTGAATACAGGAAACTGTAGACCAGCTAACATCATGCTAGTACGCTGACTTCAGCGTTTAGCTTGGTGAAATCAGCGTTTATCCTCGGTTATAGATTCAAATTACACAACACAACAACAAACTAGGCCACAGCTTTAATAAGAAACACTTACTGTTAGGAAATCATATCTCAGTATTTTCAGGAAGAATGGTGGTACATAATATATACAATCCTATGAAAAACTAAGTACACCCCATGATTCAGTAGCTTGTAGAACCACCTTTAGCAGCAATGTTAAGTAATTCTTTTCTGTATCAGTCTCTCACATTGTTGTGGAGGAATTTTGGCCCCCTCTTCTTTGCAATGTTGATTCAGTTCATTGAGGTTTGCAGGTATTTGTTTATGCACAGCTCTCTTAAGGTCCCACCACAGCATTTCAGTCAGGTTGAGGTCTGGACTTTGACTGGGCCATTAAAACACCTTGATTATTTTCTTTTTCAGCCATTCTGTTGTAGATTTGATGCTGTGCTTGGGATCATTGTCCTGTTGCATGACTTGGTTTGGGGCAAGCTTTAGCTATCAGTCAGATTTGACTCTAGAATACTTTGGTGTACAGAGGAGTTCATGATTGACTCAATGACTGCAAGGTGCCCAGGTCCTGTGGCTGCAAAACAAACCCAAATCATCACCCCTCCATCACCGTGTTGACAGTTGGTATGAGATGTTTGTGCTGATATGCTGTCTTTGGTCTTTGTGGTGCTGTGCATTATGACCAAACATCTCCACTTTGATCTAACCTGTCCAAAGGTCATTGTTCCAGAAGTCTTGTGGTTTGTTCAGATGCGACTTTGCAAATCTAAGCTGTGCTGCCATGTTCTTTTTAGAGAGAAGAGGCTTTCTCCTGGCAACCCTTCCAAGCAAGCCATACTTGTTCAGTCTTTTTCTAATTGTACTGACATGAACTTTAACATTTAACATGGTATCTGAGGCCTGTAGAGTCTGAGATGTAGCTCTTGGGTTTTTTGCAGTTTCTCGGAGCATTGCACAGTCTGACCTTTGGGTGAATTTGCTGGGACGTCCACTCCTGGGAAGATTGTGGCATTGTGTTAACACACACCTGAATGCAGACCAGCAAACTGCCAAAACCTCTGCTTTTATAGAAGTGATCACACCTGCTGATGATCAGTTAATCAAGTGCATTTGATTAGCAGCACCTCTTAATTCCTATGGAAGCAGTAAGAGTGGAGTTTTTTCACAGAGTCCTGAGAAAACTTTCTGTTTCACATGACTGTATTTAAATAGGAGTAAAAAACTGGTTTAAGCTCTGTTAAAAACTGCAATCAAATCAATTTTACACCCACTCCAAATGTCACAATCTAAAGCTAGAATCTTTTTGTTCATTTTTCTATAACCAGCTCTGAGCATCAGTATCATAGGATATATCATAGTTTCCATAAACTGTGACGCAGAGGAACAGAAACAAGCATGGGTACCCTGGATGTTTGATCTGTTTTCTGATAATTCACTGGAGAAAACCTCAAAAAGTACATTTTGGGTAAACTTTCAAGCATCACATCACCATGTGGGATAGGCGGCAGCTCAAAACAAGTTATAGGATAAGAAAAAGCAGAAGTCACAAAAAAGCAGCAGCTCCAGTTTTCTGTGAGGTAAAAATCACTGGTTTTGTGAAGAATCTGGTGGCTTTCTTATTATTGTATGAGAAAATAGGGAGCATGTTTCTGTACTTCAGGGGGACAAGAACAAATAAAGGACTCAGAAGTAATTTGAGCATAAACACACAGCTGTATCCTGTTTATCCGTCAGGTGTTGATCAGTGTTTGGTTTCCTCCTGCAGAGATCGTCCATGATGCAGGTGAGAGCGCTGTACAGCTTCACTGCAGAGGAAGATGACGAGCTCGAGTTTTCTGCTGGTGACATCATCGAGGTGCTGGATAACTCTGATGCGTCGTGGTGGAAAGGGAGACTCAGAGGATCAACTGGGCTGTTTCCCGCAAACTACACAGAGCAGCTGTGAGGAAACGCCACGGGTGATGATTTTGAAATGCCTGCACATGTTCGGACTCGATTTGCGGGTGCACCGGCCCTCAATGAGTTTCTCAACGTAAACAAGCAGGCTTCTGTCTGCGCTGCATGTCAGCATCCCACCAAAGGACTGATGCAATGCAGCTTTATTTATAAAGGAGCAGAGACACCTGCATGAACTTCCCACAGCTCCTACATGTTCACCTGACACACAGGAAATGCTGCAAATAGCACCAAAGGATGTTGTTTGTATCATGACATGTCTGTAAGCATGTTGTCTGAATGCTCGCTGGCCTGGCTGCTGATGAATGGACTGTCTGCTCACATTTTAACACATTTTATACTGAAAAAAGTTATGATCAACTTTTTAAATAAAGTTTTTAATCACCACCTTCCTGTTTAAATAATGCTAATGTATTATGAGGGGTTTCTGGGAGGTTTCATAGAGAGAAAACAAGCAATAGGGTTTAATCTCATCATATTTTGCCTGTGATAGTCCCTGATATTTATTCTGGGATTTCTGTAGTTTTAAAGGTGATTTATTTTGTTCATTTCCAGCTCGATATTTTTATTCTTGGACTTGGTCTTTGCATGATTCACAGATCAAAATAATCCTCACTACTTAAACTGGGCCCCAACTCTGAAACAAGCTGTTTTAGCTCCTCCCCCTTTAAAGATACGTTTTGTAATTACTCTCTGAACTACATTTTCACCACCAGGGGGCAGTGTTTTAACAAAACGTTTTAATGTACCCCTGTAGTAAGAAACAAGAAAAGTTTAAGTAGTAGCACTTAACCAGCGTTAATAAATTCACACATTAAAATTTTAAACTCTTAGAATAAATTCTAGAAATGAATCGCATATTCATTTAAAGTAGGCCAAGACTTAAGTGCACCATCAATAAACTAAAATGAAGTGCAGTGTGACTCCATACTTAAGAATAAATTAAAAATAACCTAAAAATTTGAAAGTTTGAAGAATAAAACTGAGGTTAAGAATATTAAATACCTATAAATCTATAATTACATTTATAAGAAGGCCTTATGATATAAGTGATTTAAAAGAAGATACAGAAAGAACAGATAATATTAATGGTGTGATAAAAAGCTATAAAGCACTAATTCAGTTAACTGTATTTATTATGAATCACATATCTGCAAAAAGCTAACATAGAAAACACGTTAGCACTGACAGTTATGTTAGACAGTTGGCTCCCGTTATAAGCTACAGCAATATGTTTTTATCATTTCTTTTCTTTATAGCTGAGGGTGGTTTCTTTCCAGGACTTCGGCACTGGTGGTGATAAAAGTTGCTTTTGCGGTGCTTCAGCCATGGTTTAAATGCCTGTCCCTCCACATCTTCCTCTCTGTCAGTATTTCCTCTTCCTGTCATGTTGGATCCAGGGCAGACTGGATACTGCACTGACTCACTGCACCATCTTGTTGTTCCAATTGGTATTACATGGAAGTACAGCCCACCCCTATAATTAACTTCAGTTAAGTTCTCTTCAACACAATACACAGACATTTTGGACACAGTGAGGTTGTTTCTTTAAATTTTGTTGACAGCTTCAATTAATTTTGGAAGATTGTAAACTTTTTAAAAACGGGAAGTTGCACTGAGTGCTTTTAAGACAACCCTCCCTTTAAGCCAACTTTCTTCTGATTGGCTCTCCCTCACAAATAGAGGGTTTGAACAGCAAGTGGGTGGGACTTCTGTACTCGCAGTAAGAGATGAAAATATTAATGGTATCTCTTTTTTCTTACATCATAAAAATCCAAGAGTAGAGAAAACTGTCTGAAACTGAGTGTTTAGAGAATCTGCGGCCTGAAGTTTTGGCTCACAGGGACTTCGGCCATGTTGAATGTGAACATGAACCACTGGAACAGTGTAATACCTGACAGAAAACAGGGGAAAGTATAATAGGTCCACTTTAAGTCTTGTCCAGCTGCATGAAGCCAACTAAAACTACTGTATTGCTTAATTGATGCAACTAACAACAAACCCATTCGAATATAAATAAATAATTTGGCACAAGGTCCGATGTAGGAGAGCCATTCCACTGCCTGTTATTCCCATTGTAAAGAAACTGGCTGCCATTAAGTTAGGAGTGCAGCGGGGGGCACTCGAGAGATAGTCCTCAATTAGTAGGAGTGAATGGAACTAAATGGCTAAAATAATTATTTCAGCTGTTTCAAGCCAAAAAAAAGTTCACATTTTAGTTTTTCACAAATACAGTATCTATAATGTGTAAAAAAGACACTTATGTCCTTTAGTTTTTAGTTTTACAAAGATGCAGATTTTGCCCATAAAATGCTAGCATTCTGCTGACGCATCCTGTTAAGGACACGCTCCCTCTCAAGCATATTTCAATTGTATTAAAAGTTATCTGGTGGCTCTGTCTTTAAGATAAGATAAGATTCTCGCCCTTTGGCAGCTAGGATAGGCTCCAGCCCCCAGCTGCGAACCTGAATTGGATAAGTGGGGAAAAAAATGGATGGATGGAACATAAGATAAGCATAAGATAAACTTTACACACACACACACACACACACACACACACACACACACACACACATCGAAGAGCAAGCCAAGATTTCCAGGCAAACCTTTATGTCTGGAATGACATCAGTGAGAGTTTCGATTGCTTCTTGGTTTAGATCCGGCGCTCTCTGACATTAGGCAAAGTTTCTATCAGAAGAGATGTTTGGTTTCCAAGTGTCTCTTTAACTGCTTGGCACCATGTTCTCACAAATGAGCACTATGGCTGAAGGACACTGACATCCCCGGTCCAGCTGAAGCTATGAAACAGGAGGCTTTTGCATTAATTTCTCCAGACAGGTTTTTTTTTTTTTTCTTTAGGTGGTCTTGAGTGCTTTTTTTTTTTTTTTTTTCAAATTTTTTTTC
>VUQI01031953.1:0-10546 GCA_015106735.1 Paratilapia polleni | reverse complement strand
CTTATAGGGGGTCGTCTGATTGTTGGGGTTTCCTGTCTTTTCTGTCTAATATTGTAGGGTCTTTACTCCACAATATAAAGCGCCTTGAGGCGACTGTTGTTGTGATTTGGCGCTATACAAATAAAACTGAATTCTAATTTTAGAGATATTGCGCAAATGCAAGAAAGCAGTCCTACATATTTGTTTAATATGCGCATTGAAGGATATATCCTAGTCAAAAATGACTCCAAGATTCCTCACATTGTTACTGGAGGCCAAGGTAATGCCATCCTAAGATTTTTAGGGCCGAGTACAACAACCTCAGTTTTATCTGAACTGAGAAGTAGGATCCTACTTATTAGCTACAGTATGTTTCGATAACAATGCGATACGAATGTATTTTGTAATTTTTGACTTTGAATGTAACTCTCTGTTTCATGAACATAAACTAGAAAATAATAACAGCTGCTGTTTGCAGACTGTTGTATCTAGTGCACAAACATGAACTGATGGGACAGCACCCAGCCTGGAGTGGCCTTCAATGCAGCAAAGACAGAGGAACTCACTTTGAGTGCTAAATGGTGTCTTGGTCATCACACTGATTGTCTTAACCACTTATTAATTGGGCTTTATGTAGTGCCCACCGTGAGAATGTATTGCATTCTCCTGTTTAGCAATGTAATCAGGTTACTACAGTGAGGGGTTCAAACGAAACACAAGAAACAAGTGTCTGGTCAATTTTTCCATGTGACAATTTCCGTAAAGAAGACCCGTGTCCTCAGCACTGACAAAAAGAGAGAAAGGCAGCTTTGTGCAATTTTTAAAGCTGAAATTGCACTGCTTGTTCAGTTACTCCTAAAGAACATTTTTCATTTTATTCATATTTATATTTATGTATTTATTTTTACTTAAAAGCATACAATTTAGTCTTTTTTTGCAAAATTTGTGTGCCTTAACTAAAGAAAGAATTACGATCACTCTTGAATATTTAAAAATTATTTTAAAAATAAATTGAAAAAAAAGATGTTTAATTTTACAGATTTTAATGCCATTTTCTTTCACCATTTGTTAAAGAGCAAATATTTTCAAAGAAATTTTTGCATCTCACTGCCCCAATCATAACTGCATAACTGGTGCATGATTGGTGAATTATAGGAAAATCATAAATTCATCAATCTGGTCACCTTGAAAGGCAGAATACTGTCTACACCTGTAAGCCGGCTAAAAAGAAACCAATCTCACCTTCTCGACACCCTGTGGTGTCACCCGCACGCTCACCCCATCACGGATGTAGAAGCCAAGTGGTTTTTGGGTACCATGCTTGTGGAGTCGTACCCGTCGGTGTGTCTCAGGCAAAATGTCCACATCAATGATGGAAGAAATCTGTCTGAAGTTCTGTGGCGGCCCAATCATGAGGCCAGATCTGTTCTTTGAATGGATGAAGCCTGAGCCGGTGGTGCGCAGGCCCGTTAAGCCCAGCCCCTTTTTACGCCTCTGAAGGGAGTTGGTGGCAAAAATTACAGGTTCATCTTCTTAAAAAAGACAGAAAAATGGAGATAGTTAATGGTTACTTGCTGTGTTGTGATGCTTTTAAAATGCCAGTATTTACTATTATGGTACATTGTTTACATGTAATTTCAATGAAAATGAAGACCATAGAAAAGATTCTTTCTTTTCGTTAGTTTCAAGCTATGTGTGTATGATTACTGACTTTCTTTACTTTTACATATATGGACAAGTAAACATTTGAGCCTCTTTTAAAGAGCACCTAAAGGTAAAGGTGATAAACTTGAAGAACACCATGAGAAAAAAAGTTGCTTTTTCAATCATTTATTGAGAAAATATATTAAAGTAATATTCTCCTGTGGAAAAAAGTAAGTCCAGTCTCAGAGGCTAGTATTGCCCACTTACTTAAGTTATTGTCCACAAGTCTCTGACATCAGCTAGTTGAAGTTTTTAGCCACCATTCCATGCAAATTTTCTTCAATTGAAAGATCAGGGCTTTCTATCAGTTTCAGATCTACACACAATATTTCAATGTGCTTCAGATCAATTTTTTTCTTGACCATGGCATTTAGACATGAAGCAGTTCTTCCATGAAAAACTGCTTCATGTAAAACAAGAAATGGTTCATGTTGCATTTGCAACTCTCCTCTCTTACTACACTCTCCGACTTGTGCAATCCCACCCCCACTCTCCCTCTGCAACTTAAGCACAATTGCATGTACAAAATAGGTGCAGTGATATATTGAAAGACGTGCAAATATTCCAAAGCTCTTCTATGGATTTTGGCCGCTTCAATAATGCTGGTGTCCGGGCTCTGTGGAGGCCAATCCATGACTGATAGTGTTCCATTGTGTGTTTTTCTATCCAGGTATGCTTTTACATTGGCAGTGTGTTTGCGATCATTGTCATGCTGAAAAATGGAGACTCTTTCCAGATGGTATTGCATGGTGGATCAAAATCACAAGATCGCCAACACCACTGGCTGAAATGCAGCCCAAACCATAACAGAGCCTCCACTGTGTTTTACAGATGACTGTAGACATTCACTGTTGTACCTCTCTCCTGACCTCCTCCATACTTATTGACGACAATTTGATCCAAAAATGTCAAATTTGGATTCATCACTCCATAAGACCTGTTGCCACTGATTTTCAGTCCAGTTCTTGTATAATTTGGCATACCTCAGCCTTTTTTCCCTGTTTCCCTTGCTTAAGAATGGCTTCTTGGCAGCCACCCTTCCACTGAGACCATTTCTGATGAGGCATCAGTGAACAGTAGACGGATCACATTAAGAGCCAGTTGCATCTCTCAGTTCCTGTGTCAGGTCTTTGCTGAATTTTTTTCCTATTTCTTCAGGACATGACTTTCAGATACTGTTCATCTGCTGTAGATAGTTTTTTAGGCCTGTCACTTCTTCTTTTGTCCTCCACTTGTCCAGTTTGTCCATTCCAAGTTTTTAAGGACACACTGCACACGATGCTGTGATATGCCAAGTTTCAGCTAATAACTGGTTTTGTAAATACCATGTTCATCTATTTTATGCCTGTCAAACTGTGTTATCTTTGGCAGTTTTCATAGATTCAACTAAAGAAATGGGAACAAATGATGTGTTTATCCAACAGGCTACTAGTAACAAAGTGCCTAAAGATATAATTTAAAATTGGTTATTTGCTAAATTGTCTGGTTTGTGTAGACAGTGGTGATAGCTGTGGTTGCGGTCCTATAGAAGTCTTTCTGTCTTGACCTCTGTAAACACTTTCCTGTTGAGTTTATGGGCTCATTCACTCATTTTGGGTCATACTGAATAAAAAAAAAATCAAGTCTATTTTGTAAATCTTTGTCATGCTATGTTTCGAAATGGTGGATTATGACTATGTTATGAAACTGCACGCTCATTGGCTAACGACTTGTCAATCACAAGTCATTAGCCAATGAGTGTGCGGTTTCACAATCAGATCCACCCCTCCTTTTCACCTTTGTTTTTTTGGAACCAAGATGGTGATGGTGGATATGCTCATCTCAAGGCTTCAAAATGTAACTTCAGAAACCTGTGGGTGATGTCACGGTAGCTACATCCATCTTTTAAACTCTCTATGGAAATAACAGATATTCTAGTGAGCACCATCAATGGAACAGTGCATTGGAATATTTTCCTGCACTTTTGTTTGGAGAAACTGTTTAGTCTAAAAATATTATTTCTTGTGTCAAATTTCCTATCTGGATTCTTTAAGATGTCTGTATGTGGAGAGAGGATTTACAAATATTTGAATTACAGTATTCAACACAATACCTTTTTATTTCTTCTCTTATAGATTAATTTTTTTTGCTTTGTGAAAAAAGTTTTAAAAAAATCAAAGACGTAACATCAAATGAGACACAGCAGAAGGCATAAAGAAAATATATGTGGGTAATGGGGCCTTGGAGAATAGAGAGACAATTAAGATTTTCTAAATGACTATTTCCGAGTTCCTCTGGTACTGTGAATTCCAATATGTGATCTCCTGAAAACTTCTGACAGCTATGACTACAAAAACCTAAACAGCAGATAGTAACTCAAATATACAACTCTTCATCTCCTTCCGCTGATGTTGACACTACTATTATTACTACTTAACAACAAAATTCAAGGTTTAAGATTCACAGTGATTTATTATCATTATGCAGTGCAGGGATGCAAAGTGAAATTGAAGACATGGTCCCTTTATGCTACTAAACCAAAAAATATAAAATTCTAAAAGAAAAATGTTGTCAATAAAAAAGTCATTTTTCATGAAGTGGGGAGGATGACTTTAGTCATTTCAAAGCATAAGGAAAGAATACCACTAATCCGAAATCTAATGGTACAGCAACAGTATAAGCAGGCTGTGACTGAGGTGGCTATTGTCTTTCATTATCCTTCAGGTTCTGCACACACACTTCAACCCAGCCATACCTATGCTGTTCTGGGTAGTTTTAATAAGCTGCTCTAGAGCCTTCCAGTTTTGTGTGGTGTACATCCACTACCAGCTTGCGATGTTTCCAGTTAGGATGCTTTTACTGCACCTCTGTAGAAATTAGCAAGAATCTGGAACTGGAATTTAGAGTTCTTGTGCTTCCTTAAGAAGTATAGATATTGGTGAGTTTTCTTTACCAGGGTGGAGATGTGTGATGACCATGTGATCTTTCCCAGGAATGTAAAGCTGTTTATCTGCTCTACCTCAGCTCCAGTGAGGTCAACAGGAGTATATGTCTGTGTCCTTGTCTCTAAAATCAACAATTATCTTCTTGGTTTTGTTGATGTTGTGCATTTGGTTGTTCTCTGTACACCATGCTACAAAATTGTTGATTTCATCTACATATGAAATCTCACCATTGTTTGATGGCATCCATTATCAATTTACTACATAGATATATAAATGTAGATGCAGAATCTTTTCAGATGCATCTCAGACCCTGTGAGTAAGATGTCAGTGACAAACTATGGACTCTCATCCATTCCTGTAAAAAAAATAGCACACTTTTGTGCTGCTTTTTGAGTTTGTAATGAAACAAATGCCAAAACTAAGGAACACAGAAAAACACTTTAACTTGCTGTACAACATTTTAATGATAAATTATATGTATCACAACCAGTATCACTTAATGTTAAGTGATGGACCTGAAACTAAATTAAGGTAAGCTAAGGTTTTTTGTTTTTTTTTTAAAAAAAGAATGTATCAAAAAGATTTTGAAAATGATATTTTCCACTTGTCACTGTGTGTTACTGTATGGCATTCCCTGTAGATCTACTGGTTCTAAATGCTGGTTGGTTGTTGTCCTTGCTGCACTGTAAAATAAGTTTCTAAAAGTAGTTTGTCAGAGTCGGGTGGTATACATTTAGACTATACTGGTCAGACTCGTTGGCCTTGTGGGTGGCTTGAAACACACTCCTGTGACAGTGATATGTTAAAAAATGTCAGTCATAAGATCACCTAACCAGATGTTATCAGCAGCTTAACTCGTATTCCCTCTCTCCAACATTGTTCTCACATCGGCTGTGGATTGTGGTTAGACTTAAAAAAAAAACTGGAAAGCGGAAACAGCCAAGAAAATTGCGATCAGTTCACATCTAGTTTTACCAAAAATACGGTAGTCATTCATTAATTATTTCCAGTTGCTCTTACACCAATATTCATGTGGTGTTATTTAACAATCAGTGACCCTAAAAACTTCCTTCAAAAGAATGTTTCTCACTTCTGTCGAGACACCCTGAATGAGCAACAACTATGCAGGAAGTATTTGGCTTAATTAACAGCAGCATAACAGCAATAAAAAGTGAAACAAGCAGAAATAATTAATAAATTATTAGTTAACTATTTCTGCTATAAGAGAAACTCTGGACAGCAAACTGATGTATGACAGGACTGTGTTCTTGTGCTGATGGAACTGTGTGTTATACTGAAATTATAAAGACAGTGGGTCAACGTGGAGGTATAGTTTGTATCACCAGAGAATCAAAACAAGATCAGATAACAGTAGCGGTCTTACAAATATTTGATCAAACAGACCAGATTTGGAATATAGGCCTGCCTCTTTAAGATGCTTGTTACAAGAAAGAACTGGTTCTCTCTCTGGTAGAGGTAAGTAAAGGTTAATGTGTGAGGACCTGTGGTACTCAAATGCCTTTAGGTGTTTGATGGTCAGGAAAAACAATTCTACAAATAACATGAAAGTCAAATCAAATCAACTGTTTGTCACTGATGCCTGCAAAAACACTGAATATTTCAGAACATGTTAGAATATGATATTTATATGGAATTCCTAAAACAAGTTCCACTCAAAATTCCAAACCTCCCCAACTTTATCTAGGACCGCAGGCCTAACTACCTTGCACTGATTAAAGATAAATATTAACGGATTGTTGAGGATTTCTAAAAAAAAACGTTTCCAATATGAGCAAGATGTGGAAGGCCAGGATCCAGGTTTAAGGCCAATTTAACACTGACAACTTTAATCTCAGTCAGTAATCCCACTGTTGTCATTCAGCAGCAGAAGGTTCTCTTTTGTCTTATTCTCTTATCAGTGTCCATCGGTGTGTGCGTTGTGTGTGATAGCCTTCACTGTATTTCAGTCTAACCCTAACCTTAACCCTCTTTAAGCAGTGACACACATGACTTGAAAGTCAAGAGTACTGGGTAGGTTGTTTCCTGCTTCATATGAGTCTGTGATCATTTAGCCTTTGAATAAACCATGCTGTAGTGAGCGTGGGCCTTTCTGTGTGGCCACAGGACCTTTTGTTTGCATGTTCTCCCTGTGCCTCTGTGGGTTCTCTCTCGGTATTCCTCCCACAGTCCAAAGACATGCATGTTAGGTTAACTGGTGATTCTAAATTGGCTGTAGGTGTTAATATGAGCATGAATGGTTGTCTGTGTCTTTGTGTTAGCTCTGTGATAGACTGGAAACCTGTCCAGGGTGTACCCCACCTTCGGCCGTATGACACCTACACTAGGGTCCCCCACAATACTGAATTGAATAAGCGGCTAAGAAAATGGACGGATGGATGGTAAATTTGATGCCTGTAATACACTGACAACATCAGCCAAAGTGGTTTGGTTTGTCTGTTTTTGTCAATTTGTTTGTGGAATAATTAAAGAATTCCCCAAATATGGGATAAATAAAGTATTTATCCTTGTCTTTAATTCAAAAACAAATTCATCAAAATCTTACCCCAACTCAGTGATTAACTTTTGGAGTCAATCTGGAACCACATGTTTATCCAGGATTTTTTTTAAAGGATTCTTTACCATTGGGAGGGAAAAATTAGACATTTCATGTCATATTCTCAGAAGCAGAAATAACAAAAAATGGAAAGAAATTGTCATGGTCCTAGGGTTTTTGATGTTTGAGTTTGGGTTTTCTGTATTTTCCTTTGTTCTTTTTTAGGTGGGCCTTGTTTTTGTGTGGGTTTGGGTTTTGTTATATATTAATTGTGAGTATTGTTTTGGCAGTTGCCCTTAGTTTCCTGTTTAGTTTGATAGTCTTTTCTTTGGGTTTGTTTACTTCCTCTCAGTCTCATTCAAGTCACAAGTCACCTGTGCTCTTCCCTCAACTGTGTCCTGTCCCCCGATTACCCTCACGTTCATATTTAGTTTCAGCTCACTCTCAGCTCGGCGTCAGTTCGTACTGCTTGGATCCTGCTGATGTCAGTCATCATGGTTTATGTTCGCTCCAGCCACCTCTCCTGGTTCCCCGCTACTGGTTCGCATTGCTCAACCTTCCCCATTTAGTTTCTCCCCAGCCTCGTCTCCTTGCCGTAAGTGTCTGCTTGTCCTGCGTTTTGTCTATTTTTCCCTGTGTGTTTTGCGCGTCTTCCCTCCGGGTTTAAACTGTATAGTCCCCAGAGTGTGTTTAAAGCTTTAGTCAGCCTGTACCTTCCTCCAGGGTTACTTTAGGGTCCCCGGGCAGCTCTGTGCTTTTGTATAATCCGTTTCTCCCGGGTAGAACTGTATAGTCCCCGGGAGTTCTATATTTCCAGTCCGCCTGTTTTCCCATACTTCCTGTAATCCGTTTCTCCCGGGTAGAATTGTATAGTCCCCGGGAGTTCTGTATTTCCAGTCAGCCTGTTCTGCTGTACTTCCTGTAATCCGTTTCTCCCGGGTTGTACAGTATTGTCCCCAGGAGTTCTGTATGTTAGTGTGCTCCCCCATTAGCTCCAGAGTCCCTACCTTCTGTGTACCCCTCGCCCTGGGTTGAGTAAAGTTCTGTTTCTCCCATTTAGCTGTTACTCTCTCGTTAGTTTGTTTTCCCCTTTATCACCATCTTTGTTTTGTGGTTAGTTTTCTGTGCCGCCTGCCTGCCTTAGTATTTTGTTCATTTTGGATTACTTGTCTTTCGTTTAATATATAATTAAGTCTAACTACCTGTTTGGGTGTGGTCTGCATTTTTGGGTCCTCTTTCCAAGTAAACACCTAACCATGACAAAAATATCACAAACGAATCGAAATCCAGACATTTCTCTGGATCCATGCCCTCAATTCGTGGAGAGAGAATGGTTTAGAGAGAATTTTCACCCTTGGAGGTTTGTAGTCTAGGTCACTCACCAAGCTGAAAGAACTAGGTGAGATCCTCCAAATGGAAAACCTTTAATTCAGGATTGCAGGAGGGAGGAGTGTCTATATTAAGACAAGAAGGACTAGTGTTGAGACATTAAGGGATTTGAGAAAGGGTCAAGATGAGTAATGAACAATTTCCATTTGGTATCTTTTCACTGGGATTCCAAAGAGATGTTGATGCAAGTGAGGGAGGCCATCATTAGACTGAAAAATCTAAACAAACCTATCAGGGGGACTGTAAAAAGTTTGGGAGTGGCCAAATCAACAATATGGTTCATTCTTAAAAAGAATGAATGCACTTACCAGCTCAGCAACACCAAAAGGCCTGAAAGACCACAGAAGACAACTAAAGTAGAGGATTGCAAATTCTCTCCTTGGTTAAGAAAACCCCTTCACAATGCAAGCGAAGAACACTTGAGGAGGTAGTTGTCAGAGTCTACAATGAGGAGATGCCTTCATGAATATAAACACAGAAGGTTTACAACAGGGTGCAGACCACTGGTTACGTTCAAGAACAGGAAGGCCAGATTAGATCTGACAGATTACATCTAAAAGAGCCTGCCCAGTTCTGGAAAATTTTTGGACAGATGAAACCAAGGTGAACTTGTACCAGAATGATGGGAAGAGAAAAGTATAGAGAAGGAGAGAAACAGCTCATGATCCGAAGCACATCACATCACCTGTCAGACATGGTGGAGGTAATGTTATGGCATGGGCATGTATGGCTGCCAGTGGAACCAGATAACTAGTGTTTATTGATGATGTGACTGCTGATAGAAGCAGCAGGATGAATTGTGAAGAGTACAGGGCTATACTCTCTGCTTAGATTCAGACAAATGTTGCAAAACTGATCAGACCGAGCTTCACAGTGCAAATGGATAACAACCCAAAGCAAACTGCAAAAGAAACCTAAGAATTTCTAAAGGGAAAGAAATGGAATATTTCTTAGTGGCTTGTTAACAGTTTGTTATTAAGTTGGAAAGAAGAGCAAACAAAGTACAGACAGCTTCTTTGCTCAAGACAAATTCCTGACCTGCTGCATTCTTCTGCCAGACACGCTTTCCCTAACTGCGTGCGTGCGTGCGTGTGTGTGTGTGTGTGTGTGTGTGTGTGCATTATGTCATTAGGAAGCACCATCACATGGCAGCATTAATGGTTAAGAGAACATACAATAAAGCATAATAATAATGTTTCCTGTCAAGGCAGACAGAGCCAGACTCAGTCTGAAGCCTGAAGGCACAGACACGGCTAAGCCTCCTCTAAACACACAGACATACACACTCACAAACAAACACACGCATGCACACACACACACACAAGCTTGACAGAAAGAGGCTAAAGGCTTTCCATTAGACCAAACCTATCCCTGAAGTAGTGATATACCTAGAATCTGAACATTACAATCTAGTACAGCATTGCTTGTATGCCTCTAATCTTGCATTATGTTTGGACCACTAGTGATCAGCTTATATTTACACACATTATTTCCAAGAACTCAAAATCTGGTCTTAGTAAGAAATGGTTAGACATATGCTAAACTGCATATTTTATCACAGCTGTTACGTTGCAGAATACAGTCATGAAACAATTACCATAAATAGAATAGTTCAGGAATAGTTCTCCAGGCTTCTTAAAGGGCATTCAAAGCTCTTCTTTGGATGTTGGCTGCTTTTTCTTCCATTCTCTGTAAAGATGATCCCACAATGGTTCAATAATATTGAGGTCGAGGCTCTGGGGAGGTCAATCCATGACTGATAGTGTTCCATTGTGTGTTTTTCTATCCAGGTATGCTTTTACTCCATTGGCAGTGTGTTTGGGATCATTGTCATGCTGAAAAATGAAGTTGTTGCCATTCAGACTCTTTCCAGATGGTATTGCATTGTGGATCAAAATCTGATGGTACTTTTCTGTGTTCATAATTCCATCAATTTTGACAAGATCTCCAACACCACTGGCTGAAATGCAGCCCAAACCATGATAGAGCCTCCACC
>VUQI01031943.1:8029-19340 GCA_015106735.1 Paratilapia polleni | reverse complement strand
ACCTGACGGAGAATCTTCTGCCTGTTAAATAAGACTTAAACCATTCAAGAGCAGTTCCCTTAATGCCCACACAGCTCTCCAATCTAGAGACTAGGATACCATGGTCCACTGTATCAGATGCAGCACTTAGGTTTAATAGCACTAAAATGGCAGAATCACCTGCATAATATAGTAGAGATGCCCAGCCTAATAAAAAACAGAGACCAAGAGCAAAAATACATTATGAGTCTTCATTTAAGATAAATAAATTTAGTACAAGTGCAATCCTGTATGCACTATGAAGATCTCACCAATAGACTGGATCTGGACCTGATTTGACACAGCATGCTGATGAACCACAGAAGAAGTTAAAGACCTCCCACATCTATTGTGGAAGAAGGTCCTGCTGTTAGTTTGTGAATCTATGAGTAAGGATCAAGTCTAAACCAAAACACCACCCTGCATCATATTTGCTGTATGGAATTCAACACTTGTTCTTTACTAATTTTGGGTTGCTGATAAAATAATCCATTTTGCTCTGTCATGAGACGTTTTTTCACAAGTGGGAGTTGTAAACATGATCCAGATGTCTTTTGCTATGTCTGTGGATGCTTCACTACATCCAAACAATGACAAAACATAACAGATTTTGTGAAAAAGTCATACTTTGCTTATTTGGTATGAAATTGGGCGACCAAGACAAGCCACGTGCACCTCGTTCAGTTTGCCGGGTGTGTGTGGAAAACCTCCAAGCATGGACTAAGGGAAAGAGAAAGATCTTGGCTTTTGGTATTCCAATGGTATGGAGGGAGCCACAGAATCACTTTGATGACTGGTACTTCTGTTTAGTCAATATTTCTGGATACAGTTAGAAAACTAAATCATCTATCAGTTACTCTAACCTGCCATCAGCAATAAGACCTGTACCACATTCAGATGAAATACCTCCTCCCATTTTTACTGGCTTAGTTGATGAGAGAGAAGAGTCTGATGATGTTTTGTCTCCAGATGCGCAACATTCTAGTGATGAGGCTCATCTGTCCCCCAGTTACTCACTCAGTCAGAGTTAAATGACTTAGTACGAGATCTGGATCTACCAAAGGAAGCGGCTGAGTTGCTTGGGTCTAGGCTCAGTGAGAAAAACCTCCTGGCTCCAAGAACTAAATTTTCTTTTTATAGGCATCGTGAGAAGGATCTTATTCCATTCTTTGAAATGGACGATGACTTTATGTATTGTGTTGATGTTGAAGGTCTTTTGGATGCAATGGGTTGTGAGTATGATGCAGATGAGTGGAGGCTGTTCACTGACAGCTCAAAGCCAGCCTAACATGTGTCCTACTGCATAATGGCAATTACTTTGCATCTGTGCCAACTGGTCATTCTGTCCAGTTAAAAGAAACATATGAAAATGTAAACTGTGTTGAAGAACCTGAAATACAATGAGCACAAATTGACCATATGTGAAAAAAAATTGATTCTCATTCGATTGAATATTTTTTTTAGTATTTTTGAACTCAGCACCATTGAATTAGGTAATATTAACTATTTTCTGGAAAACAGCAGAAATTTTATTTTTTATGCAGGGCGATAAAATCTGTAGTAGTAGTATTTAGTAGTAGTAGTATTTTTCTTCATAGTACAACTATCCACTGCACACTGTAATCCTATGTTAAAATTATTACGTAGTTCAACATATTGCTTCAGTTGTACTGTAGTTGTTTCATTTATGGTGAGGATCCTCTTTCTTTCTGCTCTCTAAGGTGGGCTATCCTTAATAACAATGTTGGGCAATACAATACTTTCCATCAGCACTTCCTTCTGGTTAACAAAATCTTGGGTGACTTAAAAGGGGCCTCACTCTTTCCTTCCACATAGTTTCTCTTCAAAGCTCAGCAGAAACCCATAGTGCCTTGTTCTCTACATGATATAGTTTGAACTCCTCTATAGGCGGCACTACAGGGAGCATGGCCTACTTTTACCACCGGCTGCCTCACAGTGGGCCTCACTAACAGCTAACTGCCATAAACTCCAGTCCACTACATCACAACAGAGCAACAGCTGTGTCACAGCTTAACTTGTACACATACTCAAAATCCCAAAACTCGAAAAATAAACGACTGCTTCTAATGTTTCCTCATGCTGATGATACATCGAGACTTCTGGCTTGTTCATCTCAGGTTCTGACTTACTTTGTTTACTGAGCTGGACAGTCAAAAACTACAAGTCAAATTGTGTTTGACAAGGGAGGGTTTTCTCTTTAAAAGCTTCGGGCCAGAGGTATTTGATCCCCATTTGGTTCCATAAATCCTGGACATCAAAAGTAAGAAGCCACAGAGCGAGTGGGTGATTTTATGATCTTATATCAAGGACAATCTTAACTTGACATATGATCTACTTTTATGGCGATTCATGAAATAAATCACATTGACGTTCAGAAGAAAGCAGAATCACAATTGGTTGTGACACAAGCAGGCTGACCTTCATTGGATGCACTAGGTATGATGGAAGTGCAACTTATTTTATCAATAGTGGATAGAAAGACTTACATAGTTAGAGAAAAGGAGTGATGGTGCTATCTGGTTAGCAGAATCAGAACTTTGGAAACCTGAGAAATAAAATCACGGTGGATGAAGAACAGCAGCTAAAGAACCGATATTCTGAAAGAAATGCTGTCATAACTAGTGTATGAATTCTTGAGGTATGGCAAAACACTTTTTTTGTTTGGTCATAGTAACACTGAACTTTGACCATCAAATGAGTCAAAACTGAATGTCTGAGACAAACTTAGAGTAATTCTACTCAAGGCTATTACTCTTAATGGTATCAGACTGACAAGAATAGGGTGGATTGACAGCCCTAAAACATAATACCTCTGACTGCAAACAATCTGCAAACAATTATAACAATGTAAGGATTTAAAAGAAAATGTACACACAAAAGAATGAAATGGGATTTGTTTAACAAGCAAAACATTTCACAGGCATCTAGTTTAAAAGCACTTAAATAAAAGAAGAAGAAAATAATTCAGCATGCATAAATAACCTGCACAAATACATAATCATGATATGAGAATATTGAGTAAATTATCATGCAGGACTCAGCAAAACAAGACATGAATGTCAGCAGTAGTAAACTACAATGGGCTTCATTAAAGTATAATACAACACAAAAGGGTCACAAGATGTCAAACAGTATGACTTTATCCAAACCGATGCCCGGACATTGAAGATCATTTAAAGGAAAGGGGGTTCTCGACATGCATCTCTGTCTGTGTGTTCCAAGTTGGTTTGAAAGATACTAATGAAGTGCCTCAATTGTAGGGTTCCAGTGGTATACACGCATACACGCTTTTATGGTATGAGGGATTTTCATGCACGAAGACACCCCCCCCCATAAAATTTTTGTTTATTTATTCATTTACCCAAGCACAACAGCCATGGAGCAGGAAAATACATGTATTTCTTACAGATAATACAGACTCATACTGTACTTTGTGAGACCACTACCGTACCATGAAAGACGTGGTTGCCCATCCATGAAATACGCACAAATACACACACAAACAGGCTTAGTATTAAGTGGGCAGGCCTCACTTCAATCAGTTTGGTTAAGGTATAGTAATCAAATACACTCATTATCATATGCAATCAAGTCCTTCAAAACAGACTTTGGTGAGATCTTTGTCTGCAATCTACACAAAATATAAAGACCTATGTACATAATACACATGTAGGCTTCAGATTCAGTCTGTCATGTTGAAAACATACTAAAGATGCTATTACCAGCTCTCATTGTCTTTTTATTCTCTACCTTGTAGGCTTCTGTAACTGAGTGTGGACTTCATTAGGCAATTCCTGCTATAAGAGCAAAGTTCAGGTGTTTGCAAGAATGTCAGTATAAAATAATCATCTTATTTTAAAAAGCTCTAATAATGCAGGATGATTAGCATTATTTCAAAAACTAACAAAGTAATAATGTTTCAACTTTGGTCAAGGTCTTTTAGAGTTACGATGTACTTTCAAAATACCTAGTTTTAAAGTCAGCAAAAAATCATCTATAAATTATCATCATCAATAAAATACTAAAAAGCAAATGCAAATCATTTTGTTCATTAGCTCTAATTTTCATATTTTACTGCAAACAACTCACAGAACACATAGCACAACCAGAACACGTTCTTATCTCCTTTACACGTGCCCACTTGCCAGCAGGGTAGGTGCCGAGGAGGCTGTTAATTGTCTGTATGGTGTGCCAGTGTGCAAAAGTTAGTGGGAGGGCTTTTTATACAAGCACCATGAAAACAGGGGCTGAAGGAAACTGCAGTGGGAAAAATACAGGTGAGCACTTGAGGCTCACTCAGATGGAGGCTCACTAACAATATAGTACACGCACATACACGCATCTTTGTCTCAAACGCATTTCCGTTCTGACATTGGAACAGCATGGAACAACCCAGCTGTACAAATGAATAGATCAGTATCGTATACACATATTGGTGTAAGCACAGAAAGTATGTGGGAACATGAAAAATGACTGGCTTCATTTTTTCACTCTGAAAAAAATAAAACATACACTCACCAGCTACTTTATTAGGTTCCACTATTCAGCTGCTCGTTAACATAAATATCTAATCAGCCAATCACATGGCAGCAACTCAGTGAATTTAAGTATGTAGACATTGTCAAACTGAGCATCAGAATGGGGAAGAAAGGTGATTTAAGTGACTTTGAACATGGCATGGTTGTTGGTGCCAGATGGGCTGGTCTGAGTATTTCAGAAACTGCTGATCTGCTGGGATTTTCCCACACGACCATCTCTAGGGTTTACAGAGAATGGTCTGAAAAAGAGGAAATATCCAGTGAGCGGCAGTTCTCTGGGCAAAAATGCCTTGTTGATGCCACAGGTCAGAGGAGAATGGCTGGAATGTCTCAAGCTGATAGGAAGGTAACAGTAACTCAAATAACCACTCATTACAACCAAGTTATGCAGAAGAGCATCTCTGAACACACACCACATCAAACCTTGAAGCAGATGGGCTACCGCAGCAGAGGACCACACTGGGTGCCACTCCTGTCAGCTAAGAACAGGAAACTGTGGCTACAATTCACAAGGGCTCACCAAAACTGGGCAACAAAAGTTTGGAAAAAAATTGCTTGGCCTGATCAGTCTCAGTTTCTGCTGTGACATTGGGATGGTAGGGTCGGAATTTGGCGTAAACACCATGAAAGCATGAATCGATCATATGCCTGTGGGAGATATTTTCTTGGCACACTTTGAGCCCCTTAGTACCAAATGAGCACCAAAGCCTACTTGGGTATTATTGCTGACCATGTCCATCCCTTTATGACCACAGTGTACCCATCTTGTGATGGCCGCTTCCAGCATTATATCACAGCATGTCACAAAGCTCAAATCATCTCAAACTGGTTTCTTGAACATGACAATGACTTCACTGTACTCAAACTGTACTGTACTCAGCAACTAACTTTATGATGCTATCATGTTAATATGGACCAGCACCTTGTTGGATCTATGCATGAAGAATTAAGGCCGTTCTGAAGGCAAAAGGGGGTAAAATCCATCAGTAGCAAGTTAACTAACAAAGTTGCCAGTGAATGTATATGCAGGCACACAAAAAAATTCAATTCAATTCAATTCAGTTCAATTTTATTTTTATAGTGCCAAATCACAACAGTCACCTCAAGGCGCTTTATATTGTGGGGTAAAGATCCTACAATAAACAGTCAGATGACCCCCTATGAGCAAGCACTAGGCAACTGTGAGAAGGAAAAACCCCCTTTTAACAGGAAGAAACCTCCAGCAGAACCACGCTCAGGGAGGGGCAGCCATCTGCCACAAGCGGTTGGGGGTGAGGGGAAACAGAAGAGAGTAGAGTGAGACAGGACAAAGGACACACTGTGGGAGAGACCCAGAGTTTAATAGTAACTAATGATTAAATGCAATAGTGGTGTATAAACACATGGAGAGTGAAAAGAGGTGACTGAAGAAGAAACGCTCAGTGCATCATGGGAAGCCCAAAACAGCCTAGGCCTATCACCTGATCCAGCCCTAACTATAAGCTTTATCAAAAAGGAAAATTTTAAGCCCAATGTTAAAAGTAGAGAGGGTGTCTGTCTCTTGAATCCAAACTGGGAGCTGGTTCCACAGGAGAGGGGCCTGAAAGCTGAAGGCTCTGCCTCCCATTCTACTTTTAAATACTACAAGTAAGCCTGCAGTCTGAGAGCAAAGTGCTCTATTGGGATAATATGGTACTATGAGGTCTTTAAGATCTGATGGGGCCTGATTATTCAGGACTTTGTATGTGAGGAGAAGCATTTTAAATTCAATTTTGGATATAACAGGGAGCCAATGAAAAGAAGCTAAAGAAATCTCACAAGTATTCACTTTTGAGGCTTTAGGGGGAACAAAATGGCAGAGCACGCTTGGTTTGTGCTCACCAGCACTTAACATAACATTCACTCTTTTGCTTTATATTTTACGTAATCTTTGGGTAGCACAGCCTGTCCTTAAAAGTGAAGCCTGAGCAGATAACACAAGGTTTTAAAGCAAGGGTCACTTTTGTACATACTACATTTATATCAGCAAGACAAAACATCAAGAATTAAGTTATTTCAAACACAATAAAATAACCTTAAACAGCATTTTTTTCCTACTCTGGCCCAGGTTGTACATTTCCCTCAGGCCTCAAAACAACAGCATGGCTCTTAAAAACTATGACAGTGAATCACATTACATTCACTAATTAAGGTTAATTAGTGAATGTAATGTGATTCACATTACATTCACTAATCATTGTCATTATGGACAGGGCTACTACTCCACACACGTAGGCCAGTCGTATATGTTCTTTTCCTTCTTATACACAAACAACAAACACATGTGATGTAAAGACTTATTTCAATGTGTTTTCTCACACTGCCAACAGAGTGAAAAGAGGAAATATTGTGTTTTAAGGGCTGTGTCCCTTTTAATATAATACTGTTACCAAATAAAAAGGTGATATATTAGGTTATATTGTCCATCATTATTCCAAATGCATTTCAGTCAGGTCAAACTCATACATACAGAAAAAAAAAATCCTTCATCTTTAATTTTCATTTGCAGTGACGCACATAAACAAAATGTGTCTGTCAAGAAACTGGTCAAGACATAAGTAAACAATCCCTGTTTTATTCATCTAATTCAAAGTGATTACGTGTGCTGAAATTAAAATGCGGTGTCTGGTTAGATTAAGATTCCATCTATTTAAGACGATATTCAAATCTGTTTTGACCCAGGTCTGGCCTCCTTCTTCTGTGTTCCCTCTCCTGCCGTCAATCCACAACAGCAGCTTTGAACTTTAGACCCTGTTTTCTAGGCGGAGGATGAAAACGAACAGGCTGTTGGGCTGCTGGCAGACCGACAGGGAGAAGAAGAGGGAGGAGCGAGAGGAAGAGAGGGCGAGACAGAGAGGAGCTTGTAAAGAAAGGAATGAAGTAATGAAAAAAAAAATTAAAGCAGGAATTAAGCAATGAAAGGAGAAAGTGAAAGAGTGGGAGAGACAGGGATTGAAGGAGTAAAGGAGGAAAGAAAAAGTAGTAGACAAGAACATAGTGAGGGCATACTGTTGAAAACATAACGGCATGAGAAAATAACGAGGCAGGCAAGCGTGGATAAAGGAAAGGAAACGATGAAGATGATTTCTTTCCATTACACACTGCATGAGCCTTCTTGCGGTAGCGCCCTCAGGCCCAAATTTTGCAAATGTTTTCCACACAACTTATAGTTTTTCAAATGTGTTAGTCAGGAAATTGTCCTCATAGTTTACAGCTGTCTTTTTTGGACCCACAGGGTGTCACATGGTCTGTCTGGTGCTAGTTGTGGAAGCTTTATTGTGCTGGCTTAGTGAGAACTGAAGCCATGATCTACACACTGATAGAGAGACCACATACTTGTTGCAGAGAGTCTATTCATTTTCTACAAATCTTATCTATATTTGTTAAAAAAGCATACAGGGTTACTTACACTTATGTGATCTGGGTAGAATTCAAACCACACACAAGAGATTTTACATAATACACAGGCTCTAGCTTATACTTATATACACGCGTGTATGTTGTGTTTAATTGTGCATAATGTAAGAGCACGTCAATAGCTTGACTCTGACCTAACTGACAAGACACATGCATACCAATGAGCTGAGGTTCAGTTATTAGTGATCAGTACAGTCTTATCAATTGCTGACCTGGAACATGTAAATAAGGGCAAAGCGACAGCAGCTGACTGACTTGCAGAGTCAAAGTCGGAGCACAGCGACAGCGTTTAAAACAGAGCCACATACAAACAGACAATGATGCAAGCCACCAATCTGCCTCGCAGTTAAAATAGTTCTGCTTATGTCATTTGGTCCAAAAAGCCATTTCAATATTGTTAGCATAGATGGCAGTCCCTAATTTTGACAATGGAGTATTGTACTTGTATAGTAGTTGTCAAAATGCTACCATGCAAGAAAAATCTGCAAATTGCTTAAAATTTTAGGGTTGATCAAAGCATCTATTATGTCTAACACAGCTGACTGCTAGCTTACAAAAATAAAACAACACATTCAGTGTTTTACCTAAAACTGTACAAACTACACTTCACAGAGGAGCCTTTGTCTAGCAGTTGAGTGGGTATCAACATACACATTATGCTATTTAAATTACCCATTGTTTTGTTACAGACAAAGTGGCTGTACCATATTAATAATGCCCCTGCCTTCCCTTAAAGGTGGGCCAAGTAAAACAAATAAAGCATTAATAAAGGCTGCAATTCAGGCCAGATCCCTGCTGACGTCAACTGTAATATGGTGGACAGATCTGATGGGGAGACAAAAGTGGCAGCAAGCACTGGACACACAACACAGAGTGTAAGATTTGTATGTTCACATAGATTAAAATGTGTGGATATTACAAATAATGTAACTCCAACAAGCATTAAAAATGTGGCAATGAATTCACGTTTCTGCTTGTATATAAATACAGTACACAAACTTTGTAAAATATGACCTTTGCATATCTTAAATAAATTATGAAATAAATTTCGCCCTCTCTCTGAGGATCTGTATGAGCCTCCACTGCCACAGGACTTGTGGCAACCTAATTCAGGCGAGAGAAGAGGCTGTCTGAGCATTCATCCAGTGAAGCCGTCAGAACAGAAAGAGTTTCTGTGTGGTCTGTGCGTATTAGTGTGCGTGTTACAACAGCAGCTTGCAATGAGCAGCTCGGCAAAAGCAACTGGATGTGCACTCTTTTCATGTGAGAAAAGCACGTCGAGTATTATCATTCTTTTACTTTAACTGCACTCAATTCAAATTAAATGAGGCCAACAAAGAAAGCCGTTTTCTACCATGGCACCTTCCAAAGGATAAACACACCAAACTGCAAAGGCAATGCTGTACTTTACCTTTTGGCTTTGAGCATTATGACACATCCATTGTAATGCGTTAAACTCCATAACACTATAGAACAATGGAAAATAGCTTATGTACTCTTTCACAGTGTTGCTATCTAATTTGACAGACATTTGCTCAACTTCTCATTCCCACTCATGGTCAGATACGCCTTTTGTTACGTGGAGTCAAATCAGCTGCAGCTCATCTGAAATTACTGTTTGTTTTATAGACGTTTGCACTGCTTTCGACTGTTTGCCTAAACTCAATGGTGCCTTCTAATGAGGCATTTCATTGCTTTGCGATGTCTATTCATGTTATCAGTGTCAACAGTTACTGGAAAATGATTTAGCGCTTATATTTTTATTACTGTTAACAGAAAGATAAAATTCAAACCAGGAATGATTTAGGAAGTCTCCTAAACACTAAACCTGCAGACTGTAGATGGTTTTACTTCAACTGCTCTCACAGCATGTCAGGTCCCACAGGGCTCAGTCCTACTTTCTTTAGTTTATATCTGTTATATCTGTTGCCACCTGGCCATGTAATCCAGATTTTACTGGTTACTTTTAAATCACTACATGGTATGACTCCACTTTATATCTTAGAACTCGTAACACCTTATACCACCCCCAGATCACTCAGATCAGAGAATCACTTACAGGTTCCACAGTCCAGGCTGAAAACAAAGGGGGACTGTGCTTTCACTGCTTTAGCCCCAACTCTGTGGAAATAACTTGCTCTTACTTTTCAGCACAATCAGTCCCCCGTTTCAACAAGCTTTTAAAAACCCACCTGTACGGATTGTATTTTGTATGTTTCATCATGTCTTCTTACATTTTTACTTTTTGCCTTCTTCTCTGTCTTTTGTTTGCATTACTTCTTTTTCACTCGTTTTATGTGTTTTGGAATGTTTTAATGCTGCTATTTTTCTGTGCTTCTGTGAAGAACCTTGTAACTTTGATTTAGAAAGGTGCTATAGAAACAAAGTTTATCATTATTATTAGGTACATTATTAAAAGAAGCTCTAGTGACTAGAAAGCCCATGGACTGCTTTGACTGGATGACTCTGACTGTGCTGGAGTAAGCCAAATAAAGATTCTGTATTCAGAGTTACAGTCTTCAATGCATTTTTTTGAAAGTGTATTTGGTTAAATGTATACACATAAGGGTGTCTGGAACAGACAGGTGGTTCTCTTTCCATGCTGTTTGTTGTTCTGTCAATTTACTTAACAGTAACTTGATAAAATCCCTCAAAAATACCACATAGTACACTTTGTCAAAAAAAAAGAAGCAATTTTTGAAGTACCAGCAACAAAAAGTCCAATGAAATAATTAATTAAGTCCTTTCTGTTTGTCTGTGCATCTCTGCTTTTTTGTTTTAGAGTGCTGGAGTAGTTTTTGCCTGGAGTCATTATGGTTAATTGTTTGTTCCATCAAATGCATGCTGATTTCACTGTAAAACAGAGGAATAATAACAACCAAATATGCCTCATAAACTTGTTCTCTGTGAGTCAGACATTACTCATGTACCACGGGTTCATGGCTCTTTTTTAATGAAGAGCAAAACATTACATTCAGAAATAAATATTTTCTCTTTAGCATATCATACTGCTGGAAAAAAGTAGCACTTAAACTGATTGAGATAAAACCTTAAGCTATCTGTTGATGGAAATCCTGAGGGGTTGCCTGAATTCAAAATCTGATAGAAAGCAAACGGTACAACACAACATCTAACCTAACCCAACAGCATTGGATGCTACAACTGAGCTTTTACAATGAGAGAGCCTCCTCCATTTCCTCCAAACAGCTAAACCTGGTATCTTACAGTCAACACTCCTCCAGAAAAAAAAAAAAAAAATATATATATATATATATATATATATATATAAATTAAACTTT
>VUQI01031939.1:0-10757 GCA_015106735.1 Paratilapia polleni | reverse complement strand
GTTCAGGTCTGGAGATTGGGCTGGCCATGACAAGGTCTTGATCTGGTGGTCCTTCATCCACACCTTGATCGACCTAGCTGTGTGGCATGGAGCATTGTCCTGCTGGAAAAACCAATCCTCAGAGTTGGGGAACATTGTCAGAGCAGAAGGCAGCAGGTTTTCTTCCAGGATCAAGAGGAAGATGGATGGTCACAAGCCATCAAACAAAGCTGAGCTGCTTGAATTCTTGCACCAGGAATGGCATAAAGTCACCCAACAGCAATGTGAAAGACTGGTGGAGAGGATGGTCACAAGCCCCATTGAAAACCAGAGGTTTTCAACGGGGTTCAGGTCTGGAGATTGGGCTGGCCTTTTTTGGTATTTTGACCATTTTTCATTTTCTGCAAATAAATGCTCTAAATGAAAATATTTATATTTGGAATTTGGGAGTTATGTTGTCAGTAGTTTATAGAATAAAACAAAAATGTTAATATTACTCAAACATATACCTATAAATAGCAAAGTCAGAGAAACTGATAATTTTGCAGTGGTCTCTTAATTTTTTCCGGAGCTGTATATGAACATCTACAATACATAGACACATTTTCTCTTTCAATTTTGCTCTATAGTAAGAACACATTTTTCATGTGGGCAGTTACTAGAATAAATCTTTCTGGGATGGCTCCCATTGGTCAATACTGGAAGACTGGGGTATAAAAAAAAATAGCCCAATAAAGGAAAAAAAAAAGGCTGCTGTAAAAGAAGACTGATTGCTGTATTGGAGGACTGGGTGTTGTACAGTGTTCCTTTCTTTCTTCCATCATTCCTCCCAGTAACCTTGAGTGTGTTTCAAGAGGCACAGGTTATATTTGTGTGTGTGTATTCAGTGTGTTGGCTGCAGTGATGTTGTCGCAACGTATTTGTCTCAAGAACAGAAACTACCAGCTGACATCAACCTGTGTTGGCATGTCTGTGTGTGAGTAGTGCAGGTACAAATGCATGCAAAATGTCTTTGTCTACTTGTGACAATCTTGGTGCCTTAAAGTCACAAATTTGTGAATTTTTTTTCTCTTTGATTTCCTCATTATCACTTCTCAACTGCAATTTCACAGGATCACACATTTCATTTGTAGATTACAGATCATCTCAAATTCTTAATCTGGGCCCAGGATGGGTGTTGTTAGGATAATAACTAAATTCCCCTTTGAAGACTCCAAACCTGAGTTATTTCACTGTTTAACTGATTGCAGTCATCTCAGATGGTCCAGTGGACTGGATTATATTTATACACCCTATCCACTGAGGATGTGTAGCCTTTGTTTGTCATTAATAAAGAAGTAAAATATATCTCATTGTTGTGACTTACAGTCATACCTGCTGGAGAGCTCTGTTACTAGCCTGCTGAGCTTGTAGGCTATAATCTTCTCATCATCATCTATGAGCTGACTTAAACTGAAGTGAACTGCATGTAATGAATCAAAAATTAGCAATACTAATAGAAAAGTTTACTAAGGGTTCCATCAACTAAGACAGTACAAAATTATCTACATTTTGATGAATACAGTATGTATAAATTGTGATGGGAAGTGTAACTCACGGTGTGTGACTTGTCACTTGTACTTTTTGAGCAGCACCAGTGTTTTCAAGGCTCTTTGCCTAGGTCGTCTCTGTCTGCCTAAGCTGCTTCAGCAAACGTTTAATCAGATATGGCAAACAACGTAACAACTAATTGCAAAAACAGTCCAGATCAAAATGGAATTTGCCAAATCCAAAGTCCTGGTTCTTTCGCCCCTCTTCAGTCAAAATGCTTCATTGAGACACAATGACTTCCTTTCTGATCCTGAGGTGGTCACACACAATGCTGACAAGAAGGTGGAACCTATTAAAAAAGTAATTTCTTTTTCTTTTTTTTTTTTAACTTCATCTTTTTTAATTCAACCCCATAGTAAATATTGCCTCTAAGTTATCGGCCACCATCACATCTACTGCAAAATGCAATTTATTAGGAAAAGGATTTGGAATGAGATTAGAGCCCACTGACTGTTTTATGATTAGATGGTGACGAAAAGTTGATGCAATTGTGCAGAAACGTTCTCCTCCTGTTGGTTCTGTATTTGATGGGAGGCATTTGTTTGGGCCAGAACAGTTATCTTTATTCTGAGAAAGTGCATGGTAATAATAATAATAATAATAATAATAATAATAATAAACATTATGAAAGCCTGGCTTTGAATTATCTGCTAGGTAAATTGTAGGTGCATTTCTTCAGACTACTGGTAGAACATCCATTCTGTGGCTGTCAGCTTTGTCGCCTGTTGGTAAAATGAGTGATTTATACTAACTTCCAGCCATCTCTTACACCCTGGTAAGATCTAAATCCATAACGACTCAATGTAAAAATCACACAACTGTTGTTAGGAAGAACAGACAGGATAGGAAGTGCTGCCACTGGCCACTGCATCTTTCCCTCCAGTATGCAAGTTTATTTACATTAGTTTTGAGTCCTTGAACTGCAGCAACATTGTGGCATCTCATACATTGGTTCCTCTGAACAATGGATGTAGGCGCCATAACACACTGTACATAAACCTGTTTTATATTCCTTTACTCCTTCACTCTTTTGTGAAAGCTGTTTTGCCACATGATGTGTATCATTTACACTTCTTTGCTATTTGGAAATAGAGAGAAAGGACTGTTGACTCTCCCTGAACTGACTCGAGTCTGTTAGTCTGAAAACATCACAATCACTTGTTGCTCTGTGCTTTTGGCAGGGAACATAGATAACAACGCTACTACACACTACAGATACCTATAAATCAACTTCAAAACACACATTTTATTCAACTTGTAAAACTGGGGAGTGAGCAGTGATTGCAACCAAACAAAACTGTAGATTGGAGTGGGTGTGGTCACATTTTGTTACAATTTTCTGTAAAAGAATCGATCTTAAATTTACACCTAAAATTAAATTGAATTAAATCTGAAATAAAATCCTGAATCTGCTTATTTTAATTGGAAAAAAACAGAGCTTGGAAGTTAGCTGCTGTACACATAATGACGAATAGAGAGAGAAATGGAGAGAGTGTGGAAAAAGAAGGGATGTGGACACAGGCAAGATGTCACACTACTTAAATAATTAATCCATGTTGTCTGACAGATTTCTCTCCCTCAGACTCTAAGCTGTGCTCTGCTGTCAGACATCAGTCGCCGTTAATAATTAGTAAATACCCAGAAACTCTCTCCTCCTATACAAAACACAGACCTCCCAGAGCCTTTTTACATAATGTAGACCTCTCCAGAGTAGTAAAGCCTTGTGGCAGAACAGCTGTATATTACTCTCAGTAAAATTTTAAGTAGTTTACTCAAGCAGGATCATGTCTTCATTTACATGTGTAAGGACACAACAGTAACTAATGTATTGTCAGTGGATTCTACTAGAAGATGTAATTAGTGTGTATTATTGTCCATTTGAAATCATTGTCTCTACCAGAATGAGCTTATGTGATTAAAGTGAAGTGCTGGGGACTCAGCTGGTCCTGGACTCAGTTTGCTTCAGTTTCTAAATCCTATTACTGCATTCCTCAAGGGTTGGAACTATCACAGCTTTTTTTGTTTTGGTTTGTTTTTTTGTTTTTTTTTCATTTTTAGTAAATAAATAAATAAATAAACAAACAAACCTGAGTTTCCCCGAAATAATTTTCCTCTAATTGAATTTAGAAATACAGAGGACATCTTAATTTAATCCAAGTTATACACATTTAATTGGAGCATCAGTAGCATTAAATATGAATTAGAAGGTTATACTTACTCTCCTATAAGTGTTTGTTTTGTGACTTTTTACTGAGAATTATAAACCCTAGTCTACATTTCAGACAGCTGCATTTTTTTAATCAGTAGTAAAGTCAGGTCTAATCAGAGAGATCCTGTCTCATCTGTTTCTCAACTGGAAAAAAAGAAGAAAAAAAAGGTAAATAATTTTATCAGTTTTGCTAAAAATGAGATCAAATAAAAAGCAAGCATTTAAGGTAATCCTTTATGTTATGCAGAAATCAGAATCACTAGCTCATTTTCAGTTTTACTTCTAATGCACAAGGGAAGCTGTTTGTACCACACAATTTTTTTCTTTATGTTCTTTTAAGATGGGCATAGAGGAAATGTAGATTTCAGATTTCTTTATTCTTTTTTGTTCCCATTCAATGATAGCTTTTTTAGTTTTTTGTTTTTCTTGTTGGCTCTCTCCAGACATCTTTTTTTTTTTCCATAATTTTCAAAACTTAAGTACACAACTGAAAGGAAGGATAAGGTACAAGGTACCCAAAGAAGGCGCATCAGCAGAGGGTAGGTATTGTGTTGCTAAAAGCTATTCCCTTGATGCTGTCAACTGGAATAGGTTGTGTTATCCTGCAAGAAAAACCTTTTGGAACTTTTTGAATTGGTGTTAAAATGTTTAAAAGATTGACCCAAATTCATTTCAGGTGCATTCAAGTGAGGGAATTGTATGTACAATGGCGAGAACAAAGTTTCTCACAGGACTGACAAACATTATTTACTAAGACTTTAGTCACACAGGCTTAGAGACCAGTTGACGACCCCCTGACAAACCTTCTGTGGTCGCTAGAAAGAAATGAGCATTCCCAGACCGGTTGGCAAGCGGATGCTGGAAGTTGCTGACAGTCACCAGGTTGCTAAGAGGGTGCTGCACCAAATCCTCCTGGTGATTGCTTTGGTCACTAGCAAAGCAATCACCCATAGTTTGCATGGAAGATGCCAGCTTGTCTGCAAACCCTTGCTGACTACTTGCCAAGCGGTAGTGAAACTTAAAAAAGTGCGACACAAACCGGAAACTTGTGTTTGCCTTAAGAGTAAACATGATGCCTTAATGCTAAAACCAACACGTTTCAAAAGGCACAGCTTTTACTTTGAAGGTGAACAGTCTCTGTATCCTGTTTACATTGCACTTTTCACAGTTTCACTTCTACTCGGCAAGACCTTTATTGACCTGTATGCTGCTGAGATTCTTCTGTTCCACACACAGCAAAACAGACTGAAATACACTAATCTCTGAACCAGGGCATTAGTATTTCAGTAAGACAATGTACATTTGAAATGATGTATTACACCAGCAGAATATAGCTAGAGTTTGGCTTCTGGTTTAAGAGCTCACCACTCCCCACAAATATGTTACATATTAAATTGGAGAGCGATGAGTTTACTGAGTATTCTGCCTGAGCCTACAAATGAATATCTTGAGATCAGAGGGAGAGATGGTAAATTTTGCAGCTTGGACAGACCACCAAATTGGGAGGGTGTGGTTGGTATATGATGTGAGGAAAATGAGTATGTTGGCCATTTGTTGGTAAAAGGAAAAGCTGAAATGTGTACTATTTCAACTTTTCCCTCTTTCGGGATCCTATCCTTAGTCTCTCAGGTCAGTCTACTGGCTTTATTTATAGTAATTCTAAGCTGTATTCCCTTTAAAAGTAAGATAGTCTAAACTGAGCATGTATGTTTAGCTTGTGGAATCTGTGAGTAGGCAGTGATCCACACCACAGTCACACAAAACCCTCTTTTACCTGATTAGAGCTGTGCCTCCTAATGTATCATTATCCAGTCATCTGAGATTGCTGAAAGAGTTGGCAAAATAGAGATTTTAACATTTAATGAACAGTTGAAAGTGCTTATTTTATCAGTTATCTGTAGCATATTACTACTGAAGTTGTTACTGGAAATTCATATTGAGACAAGAGAAAAGTGGTTGTTAATTTAGCTGATTTTTTTTTTCAGTAGCTTGTTTCTAGATAAGAAAACTGTCCTAAGAAGTCAGTTTGTCATTGCAATAAGTTACAAAAGTTATGCAGCAATCATCACGTTAATATGCTGTAACAAATATGCGATGAATCACTTATAACCTGTAAATGCAGCTGCCGGGGAATGTCACATATTTATTCAGCATATGCAAAATACTTTAAAAAAGGTGGCTGAATTTATGTAGTGAGTGTAAAAACACAGACTAGAGGCAAAATAAAGCAAAATGCATGAGATGTGTGATAAACACAGTGAATGGAGAGTTCACTGTATTTGCAGACTATGTGGGTGTACAGGGAGCAACAGGTGGGCGATTACACCCAGCTGAAAATGAGTCAGCAGGCAAAAGGGAAATAAGAAAAGTGCAGGAATAACATAAAATTGAAAGAAGCTCACAAATTGATAAAGAAAAATAGTAGGAGACTTAATAAGGTGCAGGTGTGGCACTGTTACTGTAGGAGGCTGATGATGAGGCTGCTGAGACAAAGCAGGATGCCTGATGGATAGATGAGACATGACTGATTCTGTCCATCACAAACATGAGACAGGAAAGAACAGGCAAAAAAAAGGGGACGAGAAGTAACAAAAATTTGTTCTTTTATCAATGTGACTGTAGGCTTACAAAACGACTAATTCAAGTTTCTTTCTTCTTTTTCAGTGTTTCTTACTTTCAGTTTTATAATTATAGTGACTATAAAGATGGGAAAAAAATGTTGACTGGACTCATAATACCCGACCATAAATATGTATGAAGGTATTTGAATAATGTGATTTTGTATCAGCAAAACATTACTTGGAGAAAGGTGCAGGAAGGTGAAGAATGTCAACAAGCAGATGTGAAAAATCTCCCAAAGTCACAGCACTGATGTATAAGACAGCTGGGTGATAAAAAAAAAAATTCAGATTTATTCTATTATGATTTTAAACTCCATGGCGACACATTTAAGGTTTTGAAACTTGTCACCATTTTTAAATAGATTTTTAGGGGAAAAAAAGTATTTCCTGTATAAAGGGCACAAATATATATAAACTACAAGCCAAACAATATGTTATTTGTTCAAATGAATGCATGCCTGCAGATTTAGATCCATTATTCAATAAAGGAAAGCACACAGAAGGATGGCTGCCTTAGCTACCGTGATTGGAAAACACAGTTCTGGGTGGAATTGCAAAAGAGAAACCTTATTTTTGAAAATTAGTGATATCACAAAAGAAGTACAAAAATGAAAGTGCAAGCGAGTCATCAGACTGAAATCTACCAACGTTGTGTTTTGTGTTGCAAAAAATGCATATGCAATTGTAAAAAGTTTTTTGAGCTGCTGCAGACACCCAGGGAAAAGTTTTTGCCAATGTGTACATTTTCATGTCGGTTGCATAAAGGAGTGCTTCTTGGATATTCAGACAGCAGCTGTAATCTCCGTTTACAGAGGGGAGGGAACAGGGGGTAAGCAATTGGGTAAAGAAAATACTGGAATTTTCTATAGACTCTTGGTTTCAGTGTTTAGCTGTCCTTGCAAAAAATAAACAAAATTTACATTTGTAGGCTCATTAAACTGTAGTGAAGAGCTGTTACAGTTCAAACTCTCAAAGTTTATATTTGAAATAAATGGATGGAAGCTCTTCTTTGTTCAGCACCAGAACCTTAAAATGTTTGTACAGTAAATGTATTTATTTTTGCAGTAGAAATAACATGGAGGAGAGTGTAGATGTTGCAGAAGGAGAATTTTAGTAACATCAATATTCATATACAATCTTCCCCTCTTCTCAGAGACAGTAAGTACTGGGTGTAACTCGTTCCAAAGTAACTATACTTTATACTATAATCACATTACATGTATCTGTAATGCATTAGTGTAACACAATACTGTACTAAATTAATCAATCACATTAAAGCTACTACTCAAACAATGATGCTGCTACATGCATTTTATAAGTTCTTCAATCTGCTAGATGGCGGGTTAGAGAAAAAAAAGTTGTCCTTTTCCTGTGCATTAGCACTACAGACAGGGCAAGATAAAAATAAAAATAGTAAAACACTCTAGACCTTTTGAGGAGTGAAGATATGAACATTAGTTTAATTTTAATTACACAAAACAATAAGGACAGGAGGACAGGATGAGTGTAAACTGTGCCCAGGCCAGAAACTGTCTGCTGCTACGAAGGAGACCTCAGTGTGTCCACAATTCTAACACATACAGTTACTCTGAAGGAGAGCCAATATATCAACAGAGCTGGCAGAGAGGGCCAATAATAGACTTGGTTAAAAAAAGGGAAGATAGGATGAGTGATATATATATAACTGCATAGAAAACAGTCATGTCAGGCTGTCTTTCAGTGGACTGCTGCCTTAAAACGGAGTGACAGGGTGACGTGTCACACAAAACATGTTGTTTGGGGTCCCATAATCTCGTGGTGATACGTGGTGTCGAGGGGCTTAATGATGTTGGCACTGGGGCATTCCATGAAAAAAAAATCAATAAAAAAAAAATCAATCAGTCATTTTTTTATTTTTTTATTTGTTTGGTTGGGTTTTTTTTCAATATAACTTTAGTACAATTTATAAAGGCATGTAAAATTTTACCTTCATGCTACAAATATTTTGCATATTACAGGTACTCAAACTACGTCCAGTGGGTCGAAAATGTGTCCTTGTTTTCAGCAGTTTTGAGCGCTCATGGCTTTATATATACTGGAGACAGCTTATGTTTTTTTTTCAGGCCTGAAAATTTCATGTGGCTATGTTGAAACCTGCAACCAAATTAATTTTACACCCAGTCCAAGTGACACAATCTAAAGCCAAAATCTAATTTTTGTTTGACACGCTATCTATGATCAGCTTTGAGTGTGTTCAAATACATCATGGTTTCAATAGCAAAACTGCATTTGTAACTTAGCATTTTGCTACAAAAAGAGGTTTCTTTTTTTGCACAGTATGTGTAAAATTTCCCAGTAAGAAACAAAAATTTGGGAACATGACCACTGTAGTCATTGTATTTGTGTGTTGTTCATGCTTTCTGCATACAAAACCAAAACAGTTAAAATCCTGTTAAGTGCTATGTTAACTCTGTCCACTGTTACTCTTTTAGCCACTAAATTCTGATCAGATATCTTTCTTTTGTTTAATGACCATGGATCAGTGACAAGATAATTGCTTGCTTGAGGAAACCAGGGGGTTGTGTAATCAGATAAGTCTTCTAATCAACAGGCTTAAAAAGCTGACCACTCAGTTGCATGCTGGGTGATGGCTATGATTTTCAATTAGCGTAATTAGATGCACTGAATAAGAAGTTGGTGGTGAACAGTAAAGTTGAATATGTGATACAGAGGTATTTGTTTCAGCACTGACCCAACACTAGAACAGTGTCCATACAACAGAAAAGAGTACTTTTAGTATTTTCATAGACTTGAGAAGTTAATCACTTAACCCTTACATACTGTTCATATTCCATGCCTTCACAGTATGGTTCGGGCCAGTTTTGGCCTGGGCCAAGAATTCCCTCATACTAAGTGTTTGTACCAAATTTTGAACTACAGATCTATTTAGAATGTATAAATAGCCTATCTGACATAAATGGATGATTAATCCTTAATTAATGTTTCAGAGAGCAGGGAAGTTTTAAAACATTTGTTTTGAGAAAAACAACCAAAAAACCCCCACATCTAATATTACACAATATCATGTCCTGTATTATCTAAGACATAAAAGCATAACAGCCATAATGTTTCAAATATATTTTAGCTAAAATGAAAATGGCAAGAAAATTCCAGGACTGCTGGAATTTATTATATAACCACTACAACCATTAAACACTGTCCTCATTTCTGTATCATAAAAAAAATCCTCATAACCATCTACCATCTATAATTATCAGTATTAAATCAATATTAATTAACACTTAGAGCACAACACTTGTTTACTGCAAACTAGTCTCTGCATTCAAAGTAGTTGTAGGAAACGTTGCCTGTGTTGAACTTGCACATGTGTTTCCCACAATCACTGAACAGCAGCTCAGGTGCCTTTATAGTCTTATGACCCCCAAATTCCTCTTCTGATCTCTGTTTAAATCTCAGTTAGTTCAGAATAAATTGATTTTAATTTGTTTATTGTTACTGACCACTCAAAGCACTTTTAATTGCAAGTCACACTTTAACCATATATTCATGTAGCACTTTATTCTGTACACTTGAAGCACTTTGTCTACCGTGCTGCCCTGTTTCAGAGCTCATGTCTGTGTCAAGGCACCATCTCGCAAGGCACCCTCTGACCTCTGTATGACCTCTGTTCCTTATGTGGACCATATATGATCACTCCTGTGTTGTTTTACTGTTTCACTTTTTCGAAATTCCCCCATGATCCTTCAAAGACCAGTAAGTGCCTGAGTCTGCAGGAACATGGGCAAATGTGATTTGAACACAGATTGTTCTCGTCACAGTGTCAAGGTCCCTCTTGAACTCTGTCACCAATTCAATTCAATTCAACTCAATTTTATTTATATAGCGCCAAATCACAGCAACAGTCATCTCAAGGCGCTTTATATTTTAGGGTAAAGACCCTACAATATTAGACAGAAAACCCCAACAATCAGACGACCCCCTATGAGCAAGCACTTGGCAACAGTGGGAAGGAAAAACTCCCTTTTAACAGGAAGAAACCTCCGGCAGAACCAGGCTCAGGGAGGGGCAGTCATCTGCCGCGGCCGGTTAGGGGTGAGGGGAAACAGAAGAGAGCAGAGGAAGACAGGACAAAATGGCACACCTATGGGAGAGAGACAGGGTTAATAATAACTAATGATTAAATACAAGTGGTGTATAAACATATGGAGAGTGAAAGGAAGTGAGGAAGAGGAAGTGCTCAGTGCATCATGGGAAGCCACCAGCAGCCTAGGCCTATTGCAGCTTAACTAAGGGATGGTTCAGGGCCACCTGATCCAGCCCTAACTATAAGCTCTATCAAAAAGGAAAGTTTTAAGCCT
>VUQI01031935.1:0-10039 GCA_015106735.1 Paratilapia polleni | reverse complement strand
ATTCTGACCTAAATTCAAATACCGTGGTGCTTACTAGTGCAGGCTACATCTCCCAAAAAAGAAAAAAAACAAAACACTACATCATTCACTGGTGTCTTAGCCTGCAACACTGTGCAGGCACAAACACTGTTGACCCAGTTGGTAATCTTATGTAAATGGATCTGTGGCTGCTAAATTGGCATATTCTGTAAATGTATGGATTATGAGCTGTAGACACACAGAGATGGATTTCCAATTCTGCCTCAAGTGCCTACTTCACATACAGGTGTAGATATGAGAAGAGTCTTTACCACAGTAAACATCACACTACAAGCACTGAAGTGTTAGATTTGGCAGTGAGCCGTAGTTGTGTTTAGAGAAAAGGTGAAAGCCACAACACAAATATTTGTTGTTTTCAATCGGTGATTAAAGCCACTATGTGTAGGACTTCATTAACATGCACTAAGATGAATTGTCATAATGATTTTCATATGGATTGCCTCATATTTCTACATAAAAAAACATCTTAAACAAACAAGTCTTACACAGTACAGTGCTAAACAAATTTATTAGACCACCTGTCATAAAAACAAGAAAGACCATCCTGCATCACAAACTGCTTTAATGTGGACTCTTTCCTCTTCAGTGAGTTCTAATTTTAGTAAATACCAATGCTGTTAATTTAGGGCAGCTGTGGGATAAACCCTACACTGGGTGGTGGTCTAATAAATTTGTTCAGTACTGTATTTATTTCATTGTTGGCCAGCTAAGGTCAGCAAACAAGCTGTAAAAAAAAAATATTATCCATTCACACATTCATCAAATACAGAACAACTAGCTTTCACTGAAATTGTGTGTTTGGTAAACTGCAGAGGAAAAATGTTTTTATGTCTATTTAGCTGCTAAATGCAAAAGTGTGCATTAGTGTCCATTCTAACTCTGACTGTTAAAAAAGCTAAGAAAGCTATTTTTTTTTTTTTTGTCCACTGAAGACGTTGCAACATGCTAGACATCCTTCCTGGACTTGTAGCAATGGGAAGCTTGTTTCCAAGAATCTTTGCACATTTTGCATAATTTATTAATTAGAATTGATATATGAAACGTAAGAAACAATTGCAATAACATGGTTGGTATTTCCTTATTTCTATGAAAGGGAGACTGATTAAACCATTGGGAACAACACAATCTGCCTCATAACCACGCTTTTGCCCATGAACCATTTTTTCAGCCTGTGAAACAACATTGCTTCGTAGAGTTTAACAGAATTTCAAAGCTGATAATTCTTCTTATCGTTCTTATCCTTGCCATTAGTAAGGAAGGGACTAATTATAGCCAATCCCCCTTTTGTTAGGAGAACTAAATGTCTCCCATTTTAGCTTCTCTTCACTGTCTCTCTAAATCCAGAATTGAATTTAAAATCTTTTGTTTTTCAAAGTCCTGAATGATCAGGCCACATCATATCTTAAAGACCTAATAGCATCATAGTATCCCAATAGGGAATTTCACTCTCTTACTTGTGGTTCTTAGGGTTTCCTGTGGAGCCAGCTCCCAGTTTGGATTTGGGAGACAGACACTCCACTTATAAAATTAGGCTTAAAACTTTCCTTTTTGCTCAAGCTTATAGTTAAGGCTGGATCAGGTGACCCTGAACCATCTCTTATTTATGCTCCTGTAGGCTCAGGCTGCTGTGGGACTTCCCATGATGCACTGAGCATTTCTTAAAAGAGAATTCTTTCTCCCCACCGTCGCCGAGTGCTTGCTCATGGGGGATCGTCTGATTGTTGGGGTTTTCTCTCTAATATTATAGGGTCTTTACCTCACAATAATGTGCCTTGAAGCGCCTGTTGTGAAATGAACTGAACTGAATAATAATTAGTGATACCACCGAAAAATCTACCAAATTCTGTCTAATGAATTCTGAGTTTTTAAAGCAATTCCAATCTGCACATGGATATTTTAACAAACAATTCAATAATTGCACAGATTTTCCTACCCTTGTTCCCATGAGATTTAGATGTGTGTGTGAGTGTGCATGCTGAAATGTGTTTTTTTAAGAGGCTTAACAGGCTGACTAAATGAATGGACCAATTTGCCTTTGCTCTACAGTCACGGGGGTTTGTATGGGATTTAGGGTATCAGAGAGGAGAGCAGACATGTAATCAAAATTTTCTAATTTTGACTCTGCTCTACTCTTCCCCTATGTCTTCCTCCCTGTACTCTCACTGCATTTTCTCTCTCCCTCACCCTCTACAGTTATTTTCTCCCTCCTCCTCTCTGCATTTCTTTGACCTCTACTGTCCTCTCACACTCCACCTCCAGTAGGCACATCATCTCACAATATTGTGAGATTCTCTTAAGTAAATATTGGTGTCGTGTCTCATTTTTCGTTTGCTTTCATCACCTGTTTTCAGCTGCAGGTGAATATTTGGAGTGGGCACCCAGGTTGCCACGGGAACCAGAACTGCCTTAACCAATGGGATGTGCTGCCTGATGTCCGACAACAGCTTGTCAAAACCGTAAACATTCAGGGCTTTGACGACTAAAGTGGAAATGTAGACAGTTTTCCCGTTGGTCACGTAGTAACCCAACGTCACGTTGTGGGGGCTGCAGTCGTCACGTTCCACCTATGACAGAAGGGAAGAATACAAGTTGGAGTCTTTTTTTAACTACATTTACATCTGTATTTCAAGACAGGCAGTGGATATATATCTTTAAAACACTGTTTATCTAGAGGATTTGTTTCCTTATTTCAAAGCACGCCCACTGCAAAGAAACCGTATCAGAGAAGAAATCTGCACTAACAGGTGACACAAGCTCAGAAAGCTACACTGTACACAAAGCATCTTTTTCTGATACATGTTGTACTCAAGCTGTGGGTTTCAAATACAAATGCATCAGACCATGAATATTTATAATCCTTGTTTTTTTTTTAAGTCAAATCTAACTCAAGGGCATATTATAGCTTGAGCCTTCACCAGTCATGAATCTGACTAACTGTGTCCCGGAAAAACACACACAGACAACAATCAGCGGTGAGTCAAGGCTTGTATTTCTGGAACTATACACCGCCCACCTTCCTCTACCCTCTACCTTCAACCACACTGAGCTGCTGTAGCTTGCGTTACTATATTTCCTCTTTCTTCATCCTTCTTTTTCCTCTCCTCTCCTCCCCGGCTGCCCCTGGCTAGTCTTTTTCTCAAAAATAACACATCCCTCTTAGTGAAACTGTATCTCATTAACCTTCCCTCCTACTCTCATCTCCTTTACTTTCTATGCAAACCAAAATGAAAAACAATTCACCCAGTTTTTCAAACTATAGCTACCTGCCATCTTTGTTTAAGCCCCTTTCTGCTTTAAGTTCTTGTCAAAGCTTTAGCCACAGTTTCTTCTTTAGTTTTTAATTATACTCGGCGACACATTCTTTATTCCAACAACCCACCTTTGGGTTTTGCATATCATTAGAAAACAAAAAAGAGCTTTTGGAGCTTTAATTTTAAGTCCTAAAATGAAGGAACGTGGAAATAAAAGTATTTCTTGTAGATGTTATATGTTACTGTAGTATGTGTGACTGTAGCAGATTTGATGTCCTCATGTCTTCCTGTAATAACAGCTACAAGGAAAGCCAGTGAAGAAGTACATGATTTTAAGTCAATCCAATCCTGTGATGCAATCCTCCAACCATAAGCACTTTGTAACTGTCAGTTTACTAGCCATTTTCCTTGATTTTGACCACCTGTTTACCATAGCAGACTACAAACTATTAATAATTGGTTTACAACACAGTGCAAAGTAGCTACAAGTAAAAGAATTATAGATGCTGTATAAACTGATAAATACAACACAATAAATATTTATTCTGAGACTCCAGTACAATAGCTTTGTATGATGAACAGCTCCAAATAATCCTTAATTATCTTAAACCAGTCCTCCATCCAGCGTCTCAGTTCGTCCACTGTCTGTAACAAGCAACAATCATTGGGGCTGAAAAATGAAGCCAACGCAGAAGTGGCAGAAACAGTTGCAGTGGCAGTTCCTCTAATGGCCACTTGAGACTGGTTCTAAAGTCAATGTCAAACTGCCCAATTTCAACTATGAAACTAATATGTACAGCCGGGTACAAAAAAACACTTGAAAATACTGTTCATAACAGCATAAATATTCTGTACAGGAGGGAGACTTTTATTACATTTTACCACTTAAGATTTTATTAGGACTTAAATATAGGCTTATGGCTGCTTTAATTAACAGGTGTGTCGACACAGACGGCTGTACCAGCAGCTAATTTGAGCCACTGAACTGGACCTCTCCACCATGTTTGTGCTGTTGGTGCCTATTGGCCTTGGTACACACTTACCAAGAAATTTGGTATTTGTGTCTGTGCGTTGCTCTCCTACAGTTTATGCTTAGAGCTTGTTAACCAAGCTTGCTAGCATTAGCTGATAACTTGTCTAAAACAAGCTTTTTAGATGCTCCTGTCTCTTTAAGAATCCCCTTTATGAAGGCAACTTTCTTCTGATTGGCTAATATCTGGAAGCCTTCTTGCACATAAACTGATAATAATAAAAAGGAGTTTTACTGAAATGAATTAAATAATTCAGGTAAGCACACCAACATCAGCAAACTATGTCTGAATTAAACTATGATCTATTTAAATATCAGATTTATAATGTGTAAATTACTGTTTCTAAACATCTACAGCAGCTTTAAGCTAGTCGCTAGAAACGATTCTGTACTATTGATTTTATAGTTAATATAGGATAAATAATTATCATTTCATCATATATATATATATATATATATATATATATATATGATGAGACTGCTTTGTCTCTTTAGCTCTATGTCACATTATTCCTTATGGAGCCATGAAAACCAGGGAGGTTGCTTTTATCTCACTTTTGTTTTGCATACTTGAAAAGCAGTGTTGTATTTATTAAAACCAGCGAGACCTGACCTTGCCCTCCACTGTCACTTTTCTCTCTGCCATCATTTGAAAGCTGTAAAACGGGCCAGTTTTGCAAGCAATTATGTTAAACCACATTGTTCAATGATGCAACATATTAAATTAAACCTGCATGCTAATTTCATGCTGTTTGACAATCCCTGTCCACGCTGAAGCAAAGTTTTGTCTGCATATCACTGCTTTTTAAGATCTGATACCTTCCTGTTGTTGTTGCTGTCTCTCAACAGACTGATCCTGATTGCCAAATAATAGCCTACGTTATCTGATGGATAGGATGAGAACTCAGGAGACTGAATGTGTGTGTGTGTGTGTGTGTGTGTGTGTGTGTGGCAGGAGGGTTAGATGAAAGTGGACTGGAGCTTAGAGATACTGAGTCACTCCAGCGCAGGCTCACAAACAACTGGATAAAAATAGAAAAAGCAGGCAGATGAAGACAGAAGACAGACAGACAGCAAGATGAAGAGAGGCAGGTGGACAGACAGAGAGGCGGGCAGGCCCAACAGGCATACAAACAGACAAGCGAGACAGACAGGTTGGCAGAAAATCAATCGACTTAAACCTAGGGAGCAATCAGATTGGAGGGAGATGGAGGAAGGAAGCAATACGAGAAATGTAAATATTGAGAAATATGCAGGACGAGGGTGAGAGAGTGAATGGGTGAAAGAGAGGGAGAGGAAGAGAGGGAGAGAGAGAGAAAAGATGAAAAAGAAATAAAAATAGACTCAGTCCCTGAAAAGGAACATGAAAGAGGCTGGCAAAATCAGAACAGAGACAAGATGATACAGAAAGAACAACAGAGTAGGAAAATTACGTGAATGTACTTCTATGATGTCAGGAAAGAAAAAGAAAGCAATAGTTCATTCTTAATTTGGTTTACATTACAGTGCATGTGAGAGAGAGACAGTACACAAGTGTGTAATAACCTCTCTGTGCAAACTGTCTCACTATTCAACAGGTCATAACAATTCAGACTCAAACGTAGCTCGCATTAGTCACCTCTCTCTGTTTGTCTCTAGCACCCTTATGTGAGTCCTTATGAAGTGAATGAGCAGGGGGAGCAAGTGATGCACAATATTGTAAACTGATGACACACTCACATACTGTATAGGATATCTCAAAACACGTGAAGAGCCAACATTACAAAAAGCCTTGGCTACTTCATCTCTGCAGCATCATATAGAAAAGCAGCATATTGCAGCACGTAGACACTTGTGGTCTTCTAGCCTCTTATCCGTTGCTGCTATCCTCTGATCTTTGTCATTTTAGTATTACATAAGTCTGTTACTTAGCAGCAATTAGCAGGTATTGTGAATTACTCCAATACAGTTTATTAGCCAAGCTTGCTAGCATTAGCTGCTAACTTAGCACCCTCTGGTCACTATTGGCTCCCAAACAGACCAACACTACCGTTCAATGCTTCAAAATGTCCAGAAAAAAAATGTCCAGAAACCAATGTGTGATGTCATGGTGGCTGCATCCATCTTTTATATACAGTCTTTGGTTACGACAAACACCATAATTATGATATTATTCATTCATTTAATAAATATCATGCATTTATTGACCTTTTTTTAAAATAATTTTTTCCACCAAGAGACGTCTGCCGATGGGGGAAAAAAGAGGCCTGGCCTTTTTCCATCACTCTGGCTCAAGCTGAACTAGTTTGTGAGTGAGTTTGGGCTTTTAGGGAGGGCTGAAAACACACCCTGTAAAGGAAAGGGGTGCACTTCATTTATAACATTAGAAAAAAATGAGAACTTCAAAGTCAAAATGAAGGCTATAAAGTATTCGTTCTATCCTGATTGTCTTGTTTTTATCATAATCATTGAAAGCCAAGATCATAGTTGATCACTTTTTGTTGCATTTCAGTGTACCTAGACCTCCAAAGTCTGGAGCTCTACTGGAGAGATGAACACCATTCTTTAAAAAGATACTCCCTTAGGTAGTGTTGTTTTGACGATGGTGGAGAGCACTGTCTAACATGGTCCAAAATATCATGAGTGCTCAGTTGGATTGTTGACCTGTTTGCTGTGAAGGCCATATCACCTGGTTTCACACACCACTTCAGTGACCTTTGGATGGGGGCACTGTCAACTTGGAACAGACCACTCCCATCACTCCATCACAGGAGAAAGGTGATCACTCAGAACGACTCTGTATTGATTTGCAGTGACTCTGCAGTGGATCCAAGCCATTCTAGTAAAATGCCCCCTCACCATGGCAGAGCTAATGGATCCCCTCATTGTAGGGGTGAAGGATTCTGGTTTTTAATTTGCCATCTGTCTATATTGGATAACCACTGCACTGTTTACTAACCACTGAGCAAAAGAGGCTAGCTGTTGCTGTAAATTCCATAGCAAAAGGCTGTTGTTACTTAGCCAATTTTATTTTTTTTATCACTTGATTGTGGTTATTGATTACTGACCTTTGCTTGCAAACTACTATTCTAATGTGTTTGTTTGTCATTAGAAGAAGAAGAAGAAAAAGAAGAAACTGAACACTGACCTGTGCATAAGCAGTGGAGTCATTCAGGGCTCTCTGCAGGGCATGGCTCAGACCTTTGGAGAGGTTCTGTTTCAGTATGAGGTCCAGGCGGTTCCTGCGCAGCTCAATAGACAATACTGCAAAGGGAAAAAAAAGATCCAACTGGATCTTAATGACTGTGCACAACGTGTTCACATTTACCTTGTTTGTATTCTTTAACAAGACTGCCAGCATTGCTTGTGCCATAAACTAAAAGTATACTTACTCTGACCACATCTATAGTTCAAGATCATATAAATAATATATATCAACCACCAGTAAAAGCTTTATAATACCACAACATCTCTACTATGTGCAATCAAAGGCTCACCGGCTTGTTATTAATATTTGCTTTTTTTATATTTGTGATTGAGGAAAAGCTGCACTTGCTTTTGTTGAAGTTTTAATTAATCTGTGCACATGTACTTACATCTTGGCCTCATAAAAGGTATGCTCTGCCTGAGCCTTAAACATGGCATTTTGTGTGTATTCATCATTACTTTGTAATCACTTTTTGAAGATTGGCTAAAACCTGCCCGTACAGAACACTGAGTATGCTTTATGTAATTTGGAAGGACATGCAGTACCTAGAGTATCTTTCATGAGAGCTCCCTGATGTCCTAACCATTCATCTTTCTAATCTTCCACATATGACTAGAATTGTTCCAGTTTTGATGAATGTCAAGAAATTTATTCTTATTTCCTTATCATGATCCTAGTGCTGGAGTTTTGGTTTCTTACCTGTTCTAACCCAGAACTTTTCGGTGACGTTGCATGGCAGAGGATTTTCCTCTCCGCTGGTACTAGATGGAGGTGGTGTAGTTGTGGTAGGAGGTGGTGTAGTCTGGATGAACACAGTGGTAGCAGGCACCTTTGTTGTTGTGGTGGTAGTGGTAGAAGTAGCGGTTGTGGTGGCAGCAGTAGTAGTTGTAGGTGCTGTGGTGGTAGTAGTGGGATCAGGAGTAGTAGTTGTGGTGGTGGTGGTGGTGGCAGTGGTAGTGGTTGGGGGGACAGTGGTAGTGGTAGTAGTTGGGGCAGGAGTGGTTGTAGTGGTGGTTGTAGGCTGCCTTGTCGTGGTAAGTTTGAGGCTTGTTGTTTGCTGCGTGGTTGTTGCAGCACTGGTATTTGGAGATAACGTTACATCACTCCTAGTGGTCGCTGCCTGATTCGTCACATCATTGGTGGTCACAGTAAGAGTGGTCGTTGAGGGTGTTGTCGTAGTTACTGTCGTCAGCTGAAGGCTGTCGTTGGTCACAGTGTCCTGGCTTGTGGTGTGTGTAGCAGTGCTGAATTCTGGTGGTGTTTGTGCTCTTGCAGTAGTGGGGAACGGTAAAGTTGAGCTGGTAGTGGGTGACAGAGGCATCTTTATGGTGGTGGTGGTAGTTGTGGTGGTCGACCGTGAGGTGTTTCTGGTGCGCACAGGTGCAGTGGTGTTCCACTGGTGGGTGGAGAAAGGGCTGGTGACATTTGCAGGAAGTGTGATGTCGTGGTCACCCACTGTGGACAGGAGGGATTCAGGGACTGTAGGGAGATCCCAGGCTGGCAGGCTGCTCACCGGGTCCTCTGCAGGGAGAAAAACATGGAAATCAGCGATTTTAAAGGATGTCCAGTGATTCTGAATATAAAAAATATTCAACCTTTTTCAAATTAAAATCAAGCATAGCGTTAGTTTAACCAGGCCATGAAAAGTAAAGCTCAGCCACTATCCTGGCAGATCAGCTGATCCCACAGCCATCACACTATATTGCCAAAAGTATTCACTCACCCATCCAAATCATTGAATTCAGGTGTTCCAATCACTTCCATGGCCACAGGTGTATAAAAATCAAGCACCTAGGCATGCAGACTGCTTCTACAAACATTTGTGAAAGAATGGGTCGCTCTCTGGAGCTCAGTGAATTCCAGTGTGGTACCGTGATAGGACGCCACCTGTGCAATAAGTCCAGTCATGAAATTTTCTCACTACACAGTCAACTGTTAGTGGTATTATAACAAAGTGGAAGCGATTGGGAACGACAGCAACTCAGCCACAAAGTGGTAGGTCACGTAAAATCACTGAGCAGGGTCAGTGGATGCTGAGGCTCATAGTGCACAGAGGTTGCCAACTTTCTGCAGAGTCAATAGCTACAGACCTCCAAACTTCATGTGGTTTTCAGATTAGCTCAAGAACAGTGCGTAGAGAACTTCATGGAATGGGTTTCCATGGCCGAGCAGCTGCATCCAAGCCTTACATCACCAAGCGCAATGCAAAGTGTCGGATGCAGTGGTGTAAAGCACGCCGCCACTGGAGTCTAGAGCAGTGGAGACGTGTTCTCTGGAGTGACCAATCACGCTTCTCCGTCTGGCAATCCGATGGACGAGTCTGGGTTTGGCGGTTGCCAGGAGAACGGTACTTGTCTGACTGCATTGTGGCAAGTGTAAAGTTTGGTGGAGGGGGGATTATGGTGTGGGGTTGTTTTTCAGGAGTTGGGCTCGGCCCCTTAGTTCCAGTGAAAGGAACTCTTAATGCTTCAGCATACCAAGACATTTTGGACAATTTCATGCTCCCAACTTTGTGGGAACAGTTTGGGGATG
>VUQI01031934.1:7219-17407 GCA_015106735.1 Paratilapia polleni | reverse complement strand
CTCCTCTGGTGTTTCTGCAAATTCCTTTCTGGGCTCCGCTCATGTATTGAGCCATGTGCCTGTTCATCTTAGCTGCTATGATGTGTGACAGGAGCTTCCATGTTGTGCAGAGGTAGGTTATTGTCTGGTAGTTGGATGGGACCGGTCCCTTCTAGGGATCCTTCAGGATCAGGACTGTCTGGCCTTCGGCTAGCCATTCCGGGTGTGTCTCATCTATTAGCAGCTGGTTCATTTGTGCTGCCAGGCACAAATGAATCAAGCCACGTACAAGATTATCCTGGAGGAAAACTTGCTACCTTCTGCTCTGACAATATTCCCCAACTCTGAGGATTGGTTTTTCCAGCAGGACAATTCTCTATGCCACACAGCTAGGTCGATCAAGGTATGGATGAAGGACCACCAGATCAAGACTTTGTCATGGCAAGCCCAATCTCCAGACCTGAACCCCATTGAAAACCTCTGGAATGTGATCAAGAGGAAGATGGATGGTCACAAGCCATCAAACAAAGCTGAGCTGCTTGAATTCTTGCACCAGGAATGGCATAAAGTCACCCAACAGCAATGTGAAAGACTGGTGGAGAGCATGCCAAGACGCATGAAAGCTGTGATTTGCAAATCAGGGTTATTCCACCAAATATTGATTTCTGAACACTTCCTAAGTTCAAACATTTGTAATGTGTTGTTTAAAAATGAATATGAACTTGTTTCTTTTGCATTATTTGAGGTCTGAAAACACTGGACCTTTTTTGGTATTTTTTCATTTTCTGCAAATAAATGCTCTAAATGAAAATATTTGTATTTGGAATTTGGGAGTTATGTTGTCTGTAGTTTATAGAATAAAAGAAAAATGTTCATTGTACTCAAACATATACCTATAAATAGCAAAATCAGAGAAACTAATAATTTTGGAGTGGTCCCTTAATTTTTTCCGGAGCTGTATATGCACATAGCCCTCTCTCTCACCTGAAAAACAAATAGGCTAAGATGCTTTTCATTGATTACAGCTCAACCTTAAGTACAGTCCCTCCCCATAAACAAACTGTGCAACCATGGCCTGGACGCCACAATTTTTGTTGTGTCCTCAGCTGAGTACAGGTGAGTATTCTTCAAATCTAGTAGTGGCTGTGCTTTCTAAAGAAACTGAGGAAATTTGGCATGCCATCAAGGATAAAAAAAAAAATATCAGGAGATTAAATCCACTGTTCCCAGCATAACCCAACTCACCAGAGTCTCATTTACTTCCCTTAAGACACTGACAGGACCTGAACAGAACTGCACATATGCTGGTCAATAAGCTAAATCTGACTGTAGCTTCTATGACACCATTGAACTCATCTATCATTCTGCACTAATACTTCCAATCCCCACTGGCTGTATGGGATTCTTACACGGGCATTTTGTATACTACTACTATAGTGTTATGATATATATTTTTTTTTTTTTCATGAGTCCTGTTGTTTGATTAGTGGCACTTAGAGAAGAGAACAAAGAAGTCATGTGCATATAACAATACAAACTTTGCCCAGATACTTACAGACTGTTATCTGTTTGTCTGTGAAAAAAGATGCACAGCCATTGCATGCAATAAGGTGTGTGCATTCTAATTATTCGTATTACCAATCTCAGAGAAAAGAGACTTTCTGTCTCTGAGTTTCAAGGCATAACTGCAAAGTCTTTTTTTATACATGTCATAATGAACCTGAAGTTTTGTTTTCCACCACCCTGCCTGTCTACTCTCTTTTTTGAGCTTTTACCAGCTTGGCATTCCTCCATGGGGCCTTTTTTTTTCTTTTCAGGAACAACTTTGATCTTTGTGGGAGCAATGGCATTAATACAGTCAAAACTTTAGAACTGAAACAAGATCATTGACAGGAGCAGAAGGCAGAGCTGGCTTGAGTGTGAAAGCTTGGGTGAATAATGCACAGGTGTTTCCGGTGATATAGGGCTTTCTGATTACCTTGGTTTTATTCTCCTGGTGCCAGCAGAGATGGCAATTTTAAAAGAAAACCCAGAAATGATGGGAAAGAGAACATCAGGCCCTGATCATGTCCCTTAATATGGTAACAAATTGAATAAGCATCATTCCCATTTTGTGGAACTATTCCTTTAAATAACTTTTTAGAATCAGTGTGAAATATTCTGGGATACTCAGGGGACTGATGCGCTCAATTTGGATAAGCAGCAATGTTACATATTTTTACGCTAATCAGGCTTTATGACTCATCCATCAGCTTCATGATAACAAATCAAGACAAGGAGGATTGTTTTGAAGTTTCACTCTTACACGTGCTTCGTCCTTGTCGGCCTACCTACTTTTGAGCTAAAAAGTGATTTAATACAGCATCTCTCACTCCCTTTGTCATCAGGAGCAAACTGCAGAAAAACTGCTGAGAGTACTCTGCATGATCTACTCAAATTAATAACTTCCCATAAACCATGTCTGTGGTTTGTGAGTGGAAACTTGACAAACACAATGTGTTGACAAAGGGAAGGACAAAGGAACTGTTTTTTAAGATCTCAGGATTAAACAGGGCATTGACAGATGATTGTCACTCTGATTTGACAAGGCTTAAATTTAATGGCATTTGGATGGCACTTCTGGCTCTTAGCCAAGGTCTTACCTGGGAGGCCGTGATCTCTTCCTCTCTGCAGATTCAGTGAAGCCAGATCCATGTGCTGCAGTGTATCAAGAACCACCAGCCTCTCTGTTACCTCGTCTGCCAACAGCATGTCTGCACTAACAGCTGATGCTGCAGTTCCAATTACACCTCTCAGGACTGGTTCAATCCCACCTACAAACAAAACCATCTTACTCAATTTTCCACAGTCAGTCAATTATTATTATTATTATTAACTTTTTTAAATTTTATTTATTTATTTATTTGTTTGTTTATGTATTTTTGTGGGTTGGTGGTAAGAATGCAACTTTGTAGTTGTAGTTTTTCCCATTGAAACTAAAGGATAAATATGATGAGATGTTGCAAAACTGCAAAGACCTCATTCTTCTTCTTCTTTTTTTTTTTTTTGGACTACAGCCCATCTGTAATCCAGGGGTTGACCAAAATGAGAAGAAAAACAACATATGGTTGGCAGGTACTGTTTTCTCTGGATGAAATGCTTTCATTGTCACTGCTCAGAAAATAGGTTTTTGTATCACTCCTGGGCTTGGATTTGCTGCTTCCCCTGGGCTCACCAGTGTCCAAACAATTTCTTTTCAGCAAATAGGATGAATGGACTGTTGGGGATGAGTGTGCTAGTTATCATAACAATACATCATTTTATAAAAGTAATACACATGGCTCTCAGTTATAAGACTACTCGACACAACAAGAAAGAAGCAAGGTAACTGCTTCAGCCACTAGAGGTCAGCAAAACATCCCAACTGGTGTTAAGTTATTATTTAGGGTAACATAATACATTTAAATGTGAACACAGCTGGTGAAGTGAGAGCTGAGCTGTAAAAAGCTACGAAGACCAGACTTTATTGTAACCATGTCATGGGGTCAGAGCAGTAAAAATAATGGGATAAACAAAGTCAATCTACCCAAATGACACTTCTCACCAGAGAGGCTGGTCCCACAAGGGAGAAGCTCACTGTGGGCCTCACTTGGAAAAAGCATGAGGCTGGCTGGGCGAATGAATCATTGTGCAGTATCGTATTATAATGGGGTTTTTTGTTGTTGTTTTTTGTTTTTTGTTTCAAAGATGCATATTGAAGTTTTAATGTCACTATGATAGATATTTTAATATAACAAAATATGAAATGACTCTCAGAGTGATCAACCTAGGGATATCATGAGAACCAACGGCAAAATTCTGACAACATGGGGGTTCTGGTTTACTGGTACAAAAGATAAATAATATATGGAATAGCAATGGTAAGAGCAAGCAGACCAACAGAACCACTGTGGCTATGGGCAAAAAACACACTGAGCCATGTATGGAGATGTTTTGCATTTGAGTCGGATGACCAGGGACAAGTTATGTGAGGTGTGATCAAAAGTTATGAGCCTGCCCCTAAAAAGCAAAAGCTGGGCCTGATTTAAATTTGGATGTCATCCCCTTCAAAATAGTCTCCTTAAGCAATAATACACCATTCCCAGAGCTCCTGCGACATTTTGAACACTTTCCAAAGTCCTTTTCTGTCAGTGCATCAAGCTCCATCTGCAATACACGCTGGCTCTCCTCCAGTGTATCCAAACGCCGACCCTTCAACTTGACTTTCATTTTCGGGACGTGGACAAAGTTGCAAGAGCCAAATCTGTCGAGTGGTCCAGGTGGTGAGCGCAGATTCTGTTGGTGTGGGCAAAAAAACTCCTGTGTTTTCAATGCGCTCTGAGCCAGCACGAGATGGCCTGCTGGCAAGCACCACAGTTCAGATTGTTTCCTCTGAATGTTTTCCCTCAGATACCTCAGGATGTAACAGTAGAACTTGATATTGACAGTCTTATCCTGGAGGATGAATTCATGGTGCACAACCTGATGAATACTGAAAAAAAAAATGACAAGCATACTCCTGGTCTTGCTACTCACCTAATGTGCTGACCCTGGGTTTGGAAATTGATCCTTCACACAAAATTCAGGTCAGTTTGAAACAGAACTTGATGTTTGAGGTCCATGGTGAAATTGCAGAGCACACAGTATAAGTTGTTGTAACAGTATTTACACAAGCAATCTAAAAATAGCAGCCATGCTGGAAGCTGTGTGGACATGCCTCCAAAGATTATCTTGAACTTGAGATAGGCCAACTTATAATCAGGCAAGGTTTTTCATTTTCTTTTTGGATTTGTTCTCAAAATTCTCATACACAACCATAAGCATGTATGCAAACAGTATCACAGAGCATTTTAAAATGAAAACAAAAAACACCTCAAACTTATGTATGCAGGTCCAGGGATTCTGTACATACTTGACTATCCGGAGAGAACCCATGCAGACATGGGGAGAACATGACAACTCTGCACAGAAAGGCCCCAGATGGGATTCAAACCCAGGGCCTTCTTGCTGTGAGACAACAGAACTAACTACAGTGCATATTAACAGCATGTCATCAAAATGTTTATATCCAAAATGCTACTGATTTTAAATTGTGACAGCTGCATCTGTTAAAGCGAAGCTTCACACACAATATTTACAATTATGCTATGTTTGCTCATAGCATAAGATGGGTGTCGCTCATGACAGTCGGCCACCATCATTACCATTTAGTTAGTCAAATTACAATGTTGTGTAGCAGTTTTTTGTTTGTATTTAATTGAGTAAAAAGAATCACTGTGTTTAAATGGTATTGGTACTGACCATCAAATTTCTGATACTGTCACATCTGTAGAGAAACTTCAGAGAATCATCCCCTCACTGCCCTAAGCTTTACTGAGCTTCAGCTCATTGTTTAACTCTAGTGCATTGCTTTTCTGTTTTGGTTGAGACTCACCACTCTCATAGCATCATTTTCATTCCCAGCAGGCAACAAAGCTCTAAAAATCAGCTGTACACAGCCTGAACATGAATACGCTTAACACTGAACAGACATAGTTGGCAACTAGCTGATAAAACAATGAAGCATTTAGTGGCTAAAAAGCAGAATATTTTTCTGAAGAATTGGAGAGATCTAATCCAAGCATGAATAATGAACTTACATTCCCTAGTGACCAGGAATACAGCTGGAACTGAATGATAACTGTTTGTATGTGTAAATAAGAAACAGTTTGCAATATTAACTTAAAAAATTGTATAAAGTATATTTGTGTTTTTCTGATTTAAAGACTTAATAAACATGACATTGCTATCTGCCATATAGCCCAACACAATTATCAGAATGATTTACAAAATTCTTCTTCTTATTTACATTCTTCTTATTAGTATTTAATATTGAGGGAAAGGGTAAATAATAATAAAAAAAACATGGTGAAGCAAAATATACATAAGAGCAAGAAATCTGTTACGTAGCTGGACCAAACATCCAAGTGAAAGCTTGACACCACTCATTAAAACATTTACCCTTTTGCTGCAGTTTGGGTTTCCTGGAGAACTGAGGTTTTCAGTTAGTGTGAGCCATACTGGTCACAATAATCACAATATAATGCTGAAAAATGTTTAACCTTTGGTTAAATTAAAGAATAGGTTAAAAGATTCTTCATTTCATCTACAAAATGCCTTTAATAGTGCATCTTCGGCATGTGACATACTAAAGTCTAAATAAGTCAGTATTAAGTAAAAACTAAGACATGTAGTGATCATGAATAGAAAAGGTCCCTGCAGCCTGTGTGATAGGTTATTACACCTTCCGTAATGAGACTGGGTGCACGCTGTATAGGTCATTTTCTGGGTACTACATATTGGTGCAGGTTTTCATACTCGGTAGAAAAAAAATTACATGCATCCAACTCTTCCACTAAGATGAACTTTGGATTCTGGAGCTGACCTAAAAAGAGTTTTTTCTCCTTCCTTCCTTCTCCTTTCTTTTGGTGTGTTTACTGTGCTTGCAGGATATGTTATCCGTTTCCATTTTCATAAGTGTGCACTGACCTTCTTTGACTATTCTCCATGGACTGAATAAAGTATTGTGCAGTCTCAAGTGGGGGAAGCGCTCATGCTCCTGGAAGCTCTCATTCAGTCTCCGGAGGATTGGAGAGATGGTAGCGTGGCCAAACCTGAATGCGGCTGTGGCAAACACATTGGAGACTGAGGGGTCCACAGATGGATTGTACCCCCTGTAGAGACCAATGTAATGTTCGAAGGACTCTGGGCCAATAATTTTTGGAAGATAATCTCTCATGTTTATGATCTGTGAGTCAAAAAAGAAAAAAGGATGGGCATCAAAATGATTTTCTGTGTGTATCACCAACATCCAGTTCTAAAATCTATATTGAGTTAGAATGGAAACATTCCTTACAAATAAATACAACATACCTTCTGTGGAAGCTAGAAACAATAATTTGTGTATCTCTGTGTACATACAGCTAAAAGGAATCCCTGTAGGATTACTCCGCTATGATTGCACAATTGCTCACGATTCACTGCAGAGAATTTCATCTGTCCTCATCACTATTTATAAAGGCCTCACTTCAGCACCTGAATCTCAACACATGTCACACGAGTGCATCCCCACACATACACAAATCTACAGATGCCAGAACGCAAAATAGTGAGATAACATCAAGCTTTTTCGTGTCATATAATTTTTAATGCAAAAGGAAGCATTGGAACCACACACAGTAAAATATCTTTTTCGGCTTTGATGAGCCAAAATGTCATTTTGAAATGTAAAGAGTAAGATTAGCTTGTTAAAGCATGATGGGAAAGATAGAAAAATCAGGTATTCCTCTCAGGGTGCACATGGCCCACACAACCTTCACCAGTAAGAAAGGACAGGCTACATACAACCTAAGCGGTAAAACACAGGGCAAAAAAGTCATAGAAGCATTAATTCCAGCTTGCTGACCTCACGGCCATGAGCCACGGTTATAACTGACACTAAATCAACTTGAATGAATGTAGAAACATTTTTATAAACTCAAACTTCAGATCTAGCTTTTAGCAGCTGAAAAAATGATTCAAAAAAGTTTTCAGTACAACAAAAGAGATAAGGATTTATTGTGGTTTCTTAGAGGTTCTAAAACAAACAAACAAACAAAAACAAACAAACAAACAAAAACATTTTAAGCTTACCATGCTTTTCAAGGGTGTCATTTCCACTGTGGACTGGGAAACCACAGTGAAAATGACACCCTTGAAATTTTTTTTTGGATTGCATAAACCTCTGATTTTTGCTTGTGACACCGAACAAAAATGTCATGTCTTGTCAGAGTGCCTTGTTCCATTTAAGATGAACTGTTATCAGATTTCAGATTCCCCCTAAACTTCTTGGGTGGATGAATTTTTCTGAACTGGCCCAAAGAGGCCAGTTTGTGCAGTGGAACTAGTTTTATCTTCTTTTTTTACTGTTTATCCTAATAATGATCTCAAGATCCCTCCGATTTACCCTGTGACTACATGGAGGGGGCCCAAACCCTAGCTTGAGAAACACGAGATTAATGTGCAAAGCCACAAAACTTTTTCTCATAAATGTTAGTAAGTAAAAGATTGCATCAATGTAACTGCACAAGACCTCCATATGTTACACTACCAATTGCAGCCCACCAATTACAGAGCACACACACTGATCAGCCATGACATTAAAACGGCTGACAGGTAAAATGAATAACACTGATCATCTCGTTACATTGGAACGTTCCACTGGGAAAACTACCCACCTAAACACTGATGCAGACCATGCACTCCCTAAACAACAACTACAGCAGCCTAGCAGAAAATCCATCTGATACATCAAAAAAACTGCTAAGGAATGACTTGACAAACAGGAAATATCTCAAGGTTTAAACCCAGTCTCCAAACTCCCCAGATTCCTATCAAATCAAGCACCTGAAAAAGACACTGGAACAATCCTGGTCTGCAGGACCCAAAGGATCCACTGCCAGACACCAAAGGACATCCTCATTTCAAGCCCACAAAGGGTCAAATCTGTTTTGGCAGCATGAGGGCCACCCATAAAATCTTAAGTAGGTGATTTTAATATAGTGGGTTGTGCTTTAAATAACTTCAGCCTTTTGGATGGTTCATTTTATCTACTGTACAACATACCAGTCACCTTGATACTTGCAATTTACTACTCAGCTTTAATGTATCCAGGGGCATGGCAGGTAGTGTGGGTTTCACCGTTTTGGAAAATGTAATGCATACTGTACTAGGGGTTAAAAGTCAGCCAGGACAGCCTTGGTGCTTTGATTTGTCTGTCTTTGAACAAGCCTCCAAACCTTAATGAAAGTGAAAAGAGCTAATTTAACACAATAACAAGCAAATTCCAAGAATTCTTTTCTAATCTTTATTACCTGCTTATGATTTGCACCTGAATTGAACTTTCTGATAAGGAAGCTCATAAATGTGATGCTATTCAACAGCTGAGTGTCTTACTTAATACACTGAAACAATTTAAGCAAAGCAGTTATGGCCTTTCAGACTTTTTTTTTTTTTTTAACAATAATTCTCCTCGCCCACTTTAAAACTAAACAGAACATAATGATATTGCCTCTCTGCACTTTACACTGGAAAAACAATAGCCCTTCACAACTGTGCACTGTGATTGAAGTCAGAATGAAATCAGGTGTTGTTAGCTGATCATTTCCTGTTTCCTGTAGATAATAGACTTTCTCTCTGTATTGAAATGGCTTCTGACCTTTCAGTCTGTTTGTTCTCCAAGTCTAGAGTGATGTTTTCAAGTGGCTGCCCACAAACAGTCTGCTGGAAAAAAAAGTACGGACAGTTTCACCTGCCTGCTCCCCACTGGCTTCCCTCACTGACTGAGCTGCAGATTTTATGTTACTTTTTAGACATGGGAAATATCTAATGATAAAATAATAACACAAAGCTTTCTGCTGACTCAGATATGTACCTATAAAGCTATTCATTAAGATGTTTCCATATGGTGACCTATTTAACTGTTTCTTGCTAATTAGAGTGAGGTGTGAGTATTTCTGGGTTTTTCTGTGACTTTTATGTCACTGCCAAACAAATATATTCTTCAAAGGGATGTTTTCTGTGCATATTTAAACATAGCTACTGTCTCTTTGTTCATGTTGTATTAGACCTGGTGTGAGAGGAGTAATGCAGAGTCATATGAGAGCCACACAGTCTAAAAATGATTGTTTGCAGATGTTCCTGTGGATGTCCAACCAGCCCAACCATCTGTATCTTTACGCAGAAAAATTAGATTTGATTTTTCTGAAATTTGTCTTCCATCACAATTAGAATGGAGGGGATGATCGACCAGCATTTTTGTATTCATAAACAGTTTAAGTTGTGTCTGCAATCCACGGGAACACATTGCATAGGTATACATCTACTGGCAACTGCCTCACAGCACCACCCTCAAAACACGTCCCTGCCTAATTGCTACCTACATTTGGCCTGGAAGTGGGTTTTTCAGTTAGCAATTACCACCGTAGTGCATAATTTAAAGCATTAAAGTTTTGCTTTTACAGTGACTTGTCAAGAATAATGCAGAATGAAAACAGCATTCTAAAAAACACTCACCCTGTGTGAGCTTGTTTGCTGGGAACAGCTGCCGGAGGATTTAAATGTGTGTGTGGTGGGGGGGGGGGGGGGGGGGGGGGGGGGTGGGTGGTGGGGTGT
>VUQI01031933.1:0-10571 GCA_015106735.1 Paratilapia polleni | reverse complement strand
TATAGAGGGTTAATTACCTGTCAAGCAGAAAGCAGGCGACTTCGACATCACTTTTAAAATCCTTCTCTCTCTGCAACTCCTTCCATCTGGGAAAGGCTACTGTGCCAATATTTACTCTTCCGACATAGGTCGCATTGTCTCTTTCCTTTGCGTTTTCGCTTCTTTAGGGGACCCTTCTCAGATGATAAAACATAGGTATGATCCTGTATATATTGAGTCTGAAGGTCCGGGCATGAATTAAAATTTGCCTCCATGGCACGCAAATGCCAACGAGTTCTCTTCTCCTCTGCCTCCTCTGCCGGTCTCTAGCCACATCCATCTCAGCCACTGTATTCAAAATGGTGGGGCAACATGGCGGCTTCCACAAACAGGGCCCCACTCTTATGTATTTTTAATGAATTGATTCTAAGTTCACGAGAATGCATCAATTTGTTGGACGACATAATTACACACTAATCAATGTATATTTATAAGTACAGTATTCTTTTTTTCTATTAAATAACCTGAAAAAGTTATTTACTGTACCTTTAAAAACACCCGCTGTTGACTAAAGTGCTGTACACATTTTCGTACAGGAAGTATCAGAAATACACGCAAGAAATAAAGACAGAAAACTTCATAAGATCAGTATGAGAGAGGTTTCAGTTTTCTCATTAAATTCTTAAGTCAACCTACTCCAACTCTGAACACACTCTCTGTCACTGTCTGTGTTTTCAGATACGCCTTCTCCAAGAACAACCAGCCCACTTTGGTGGCTATCCCTGACCCCAATGTTGAGTTCGGCACGGCCAGTGAGATGAGCCAGAAGGACATCCTCAGGCTCAACAGGCTGTATGGGTGCTGAACAGTCTCAGGTTAGTACCTTTTAAATTGCAACAATTGGAAAATCAATTTCTTTTGGTTAATTTTTGCTTTTCATATTTGGCTTGAACAGGTTACTAAAAGATAATCCTTCCTTTTTACACTCATACATGCATACTGCTCACACTGCATTATTGAAAATATGGTGAATTTCTCAAGTAATAAACCTTTAATGTCTCTCTATTCAACAACTGACCAGCATGATGTGAACAATCTAACTCTTCTTCAGACAGATCCTCATCACTCTTCACATTGTTCAGTCATTGGATCAACAAATTAAACAATTTAAATGCTGTAAAATCCTTCAATAAATCTCCATTAAAACACCTACTCTCCCTCTGTGTGTGTGTGTGTGTCCGTGTGTGTTTTTTGTTCCATCTGTTTAACAGATGAATATTTAAATGTTATTGTCTTGATTTCTTGTGAAGTATTTCATGAGTTTTGGGTCCTCTTTTGATTTAATTGATATTCTTTCTCATGTTTTGAGTGTTCACGTTTTCCTAGTGTTTCCAGTGTTTCCCTTCCCCCTTTCTTATTTCCCAAATTGCACCTCCTCGACTCCTCTTCTCGCGTCTTAGTGCCTCCCACCAGAGACGTGACTGGAATGGTCAAAAGAAAAGGATGAGAAGTTGTAAAGTCAGTAACAAAATGGGTGAAAAAAAAGTCCTTTTAAACTTATACTTTTTTTTTTTTAATCAAATATCTGCTTCATTTGTGAAATTCTGGATACTTACTATTTCAGGAAAACAGGACAATCAAATCCAAGAAGAAACTGACATGTTTGGACCTTTTAGAAGTCTTGTAAATTAAAAAACATTAAGAATTCTTACTTCATTTTTCAATTGTTCACTGTTTGTACTCAGGTTCCAGAAGGAATTTGGAAAAAGGCATTTTTCTCAAAAAAAAACTATCCTGTTTAAATGAAAGTAAGATATCATACTCGATTGCCTTACGTTGTCATTGCAATGTTACAGTACCTTTAATTTGCTAAATCTCAACTATGCTGGTTCTTGTGGAAAGATCAGTTATATTTAAAGTGTTGTTAACTGATTTACAAAATTGTGAGAGTGCACTGAAAACATGTTAGATTGTCAGTCCACTGGATTTGAAGTTCCAAAGAAAGGCATTGGTTGTTGTGTATTATTAGGTATTAAGTTTATTATTAGGTTTTCTATCACCCCAAAAAAGACTCGCCTTTTGTTGTCTGTATCATGTGTTTGGGTCCTCTCTCCAGCGAACCATAACATTACTCTTCTAGCTTCTTTTGTGTTTTCTGGGCTACAGAAGCGAGAGTCCGAGTCTAATGAAATGATGATGATTCTGTGTGATATCAGAATAATTTAAATTTTTGTGTTTGTGGACGTTGGCTGCCTTACTGTCCATGTGATAAAACAAAAACCACAGACTTTAATAGTTCAGATGTGCAAGATTTCAAATTTCAAGATTTCTCAAAACTTTCTGCACATTCACAACACATCAGAGATATCTATGATATTTTAATGAATCTTCTCAACTAGGGCAACATAAGACTGGTTAAGCAACAACCTTTCTAAAGTAAAGTGGGGGGGGACTTGTTTACCCCAAACTGCTCTTATCATGGGATCGTGGGGATATGCAATGTGGCATCAAGGTGACATATTTTTATCTGGGGCGAAATTTGGTTTTTCCCTCCACTCTTTCCGTCAGCGTCCTAAATATCCATAAAAGGACAGTTTTTTTCCGGTGCCGTCAGCTTTATAAAGTGATGTTGGATCACCATTCGCCATGGTGTGTTTCTCTGTCTTCAGGGATAGCTGTAAGTATCATTAATAAATTCTCATTAGTTCTGTTTTCAAATCCTTGTTTAGATTACTAATAATTAAATTTAGAGGAATTGGGGCTATTGGATAAATATATCTTATATCTTTTTCTGCAGATTGTTTATTGACATGGTTGGGCTTAAGTGCATTCTGGGCCTTGTGGCCCTGTTGGCAGTCTCCGCCTGGGCTGAAAAGGAGGTGAGGAATTCTCCAGTCATATCACATCTTGACAGTTTTAATGGAAATGCACTTTAAATTTGTTTTTTTCTCTCTCCCTTTTTGTCTTTAAATATAACTCCTGGAAAAATCTGGATTCTGTAAGTTTACCATTGTTTTTGATCCAAATACAATATCTTGAGTTTTAGAACATATTCTAAAACAATTTAAAAATGTACTAAAAAATAGGAACATTTTTTATAAGTCTTCACAGAAAATACCACAGATCCCTTCTTGATGTGCTTCTGTGCTTCTATACTTTTCTTATGTGTTGTTCTGCACCAAAAAGACTTTCATTTTGGAACATGTTCCCTTGATTTTTAAGACTGGTGATGGCATATATAAGCTTCAGATGTAATGCAATGTATCACAACTGAAAAGTGTGGATTTTGAGTCACTTCCATTATAACCATGTTAAGATAAGATCTATTGGTCAGTATAAAAAGGAGGAATGACTACTTGCATCCGAATGCAAAATGTTCTTTTTTAAAGTGAAGCTTAAAAACATTTATCAAAGTGTAATTTGTTCTTTTGTCTGGGCTGAATGATCATCAGTATGCCAACAGCACTTCTTCATTCCTTCTTGTACAGGTCATTAAGGCTCTGTCGACTTCAGAGAAGATTGAAAGAGCCAACAGAGATATTGGTAAGAATTTCTTTTTAAACCACAAGAAAGTTTAATTCAGTTTTCGCTCCTCCTTCTCCCAATTTCCCAGAAAAAATATAAAAATAAAATAACCTCAGTGAAGTCATATCCCTTTCACCAACACAAACCTTTTAGATCTCATGATAGGGGAGAATGATGTTAGCATAAATCTGCTTTAAACTGATCACTGTGTTTTCTGCAGTTCGTTCTCCTGATGAACCCTACATAGTGGATGATATTGCGTATGACTCTGAGGCTGAGAGAAATGCTGACCCCTGCACTTCTACTGGCTGCATGTGGCCCAAGTCCACCGATGGATATGTCTACATACCCTACACCATTTCCAGTGTCTACAGTGAGTAGTAAACTCATCTCTGAGTGAAACTGTCTACACTTATCGTGTCCAGGAACAGTCATAGAGTGTCTTGTACTGTTGAGATTTTTGCCTGTAATATCACAGCGTTGTGTTGGTGTAGTGGTAGTTTAAAGTATTTTTTCTTTTCTGTTTTTTCAGCCTCTCGCGAGGTGTCAGTCATCGAGCGTGGTCTGCAGTCCTTCCATGGTGTCTCTTGTATCCGTTTTGTCAAACGCACAAACCAGAGAGACTATCTGAACATCCAGTCTCTTAATGGGTAAACATGAACAAAACACTTGTCATGTCATCCTGGTTTGTCCAAGTTTGCTTGCTTTTTCTTTGGCCACCCAAAGAATCAAAGCTATTTTTTGAGTAAATTAATTTATCTCCCAGACTTGAATTGCAAGGATTTCAAGTAGTGGTTGGGTTCAGACTAGATATAACTACTACATAATCTAGTGCAGATTTTTTCTCTATTAATCCACTTTCTCTTATTCAACCAAATGCTGACAATGCCTAACCATAGTGTAATAATCAAAGTTTTTTGTAATGGACGACAGCCCTGTCCAATAAAGAATCAATTTCTATTCAAATCCTACATAATCACAGCTTTTTTTTTAATGCACGAATGAAGTGCCACATTTTTGAGCTGTATTGAAGTTGGCAGGAGGTGGCTGGGGTGGATGGTGGGCAAACAAACAAAGTAAACAACTCTCACGCCAGACACCCAGGTCTGTGGTTAGGTTTTATCAACATATTTAGTACTTGCAAAATATGTTAACTATTCCCTGTTATGCTGACCTGAAACATATTTCAAAGCATATTTTCTGGGGCAGTTTAGATGTATAAAAACAGAATTTATCAGATTTTGGGAAAAATATATTTTTTGTAACTTTTTGTCTCATATTTTCAGTAAATGCACTAAGATTTATCTTGTACCTTCGCAGGTGCTACTCCTACATTGGTCGTCGTTACTATGCGCAGGATCTGTCCCTGCAGCGTTCAGGCTGTGTTTACCACGACACCGTCCAGCATGAGGTGCTCCACGCTCTGGGTTTCAATCACGAGCAGACACGTTCTGACCGCGACCAGTACATCCGCATTTTGTGGGAGAACATTACTAATGGTTTGTCTGTTTACACTTGTCATTATCCGTAACAGGAATATAATACCAGACAGAAGGAAAATATTTATTTGCACAAAATATAGGAATATCTGGACATTTTGGAATCTAGTCCTTTACTTACTGTACAACCAGCACCTGATTGGCTTAACTTAGCACAAACACTGTCAACACACAGGAACAACTAGCTTGGCACTGACAGATTTACCACATTTTTATCTACCAGCATCTCTGTAGTTCATATTTAACACCTTATACCCCACTTGTTTCATCTGGACAAAAACCAGCACTGAAATAGGCCAGCACACAAACCCCCATAATGCTCTGCAAGAAAGCAAATAACCATATCTCCCAAAATGTCAAACTATCTGTTGAGCAGTGCAAATGTAGAGTGGCAGGACTGAAGCCACAAAAACAACAACATAATGAATGAGTAATGAACACAGGTGGAGATCATCATATTTCTGTCTCTAGGAATGGAGTACAACTTTGACAAAATCAACACTCTGAACCAGGGAACCACCTACGACTACGGTTCTGTCATGCATTACCACAAGTAGGTATCAATACCAGCAGCTCTGTGATATAACTGTGGCTGCCATCATGATGTTGGAAAATATGAGCGATATCCAAACAGGTGTTAAAGTGGAAAGAAAACTGAATAAATGTAAATCAGCATTGCTCTTGAGGCAAAGAATGTCATTTAAAGGTTTCAATCTTCTCATTTGAAACCTGCTCCATCTCTTAACACACGCTCTGTGTTTTCAGATACGCCTTCTCCAAGAACAACCAGCCCACTTTGGTGGCTATCCCTGACCCCAATGTTGAGTTCGGCACGGCCAGTGAGATGAGCCAGAAGGACATCCTCAGGCTCAACAGGCTGTATGGATGCTGAACAGTCTCAGGTTAGTACCTTCTAAATCGCAACAGCAATTCTAAACACATTTCTTTAAGTTAATTTTTGTTTTCCACATTCAGATAGAGCAGCTCATTAAAAGATAAGCCGTCTCTGTCAGGCTCATACATGCATGCTGCTCACACTGCGTTGTTGAAAATGCGGTGAATTTGTCGTCTAATAAACCCTTCATGTCTCTCTATTTAACAGATGACCAGCATGGCGCAAACAATCCAACTCTTTTTCAGACAGATCCTCATCATCGTTCTTCATGTTGTTCAGTCACTGGATCGACAAATTAAACAAATTAAACATTGTAAAATCCCTCCAAATAAACCTCCATTAAAGCACCTACTCTCCCTGTCTTTTTTTCATCTGTTTAACAGCAAGTGTCTAAATATCATAGTCCTGGTTTCTTGCTAAGTTGATGTTAAATATAATTTATTCTCCTTCTCATGTTTTTTCCTTGTGTCCCCTGTGTTTCCTTGTCTTTGTCTCTCTTTCTTTTGTCTATGTGTTAGCTTCCTTCTCTTTCTGTTTTTTTTTCTCCATTCGTGTCTCTAGTTACTTTGCTTCCACTGTTTTCCTTACATTGTGACTGTCGGCACCACTCCTGTTAGTTTCACCTGTTTCAGTTTTTACCTGTCTAATCAGCCCTGTATGTATATAGTCTTGTTTCTCCCCTTTTCAGCTGTCTCGTGCTTTTTGTGCCCTATTTGGATTCCTGACTGTGTGAATTTCTGGTGTTTTGGTATCAGCCATTAAAGGCTCACCATTTGTTTTTCAGCCTGCCTCTGTTTTCTGTATCGGGGTTTTCTCTCCTGTGAAACTTGGCACTACATGTTTCCTGCTCAGTATTATTGTATAATGTGTATAATGAAGCTGAAAAAAAATCTAATCAAAATAAAAACTATTAAGGATGCAAGAAATTTTTGAAAAAATTAAACGTTAGAGCTTGAAATTGCTGATAATGTCAGAGTTGATTTTCTGTCTTTTCTGTCTGCTCTTCAAATCATATAGTGTTGATTATAGTCTGCATCATTGTCCTTTTGTGAATCTTTATGTTTTTATTTTTATTTTTGTCCTTTTGTGGTCATTTTGCATTTCTTATTGATAATTTTGTTAGGTTTTGTGGTTGTTTTGTTCCTATTTAGTATTGTTTGTGCCTTGTAGTTCTTGGTCATTTTGTGTTTCCTTTGGGTCATTTTACAGCTCTTTGTGATAATTTTGTGCTTCTTCAAGGTTATTTTTATCTTCTTGTGCTGATTCCTTTATGGTCATTTGGTATGTCTCTGTGATCTTTTTTTCCATCTCTTAATGATCATTTTGTGAGTCTTTGTGTTTGGTATTGTTGTTTTACACACTTGATGTTTTGCTCCTTCTTTTTGCTTTTTTTCTCTGGCTTCTTTTGTGTTATTTTTGGTCATTTCCCATCATTTCTGTGTCTTTCTGTTCATTTCACATGTCTCTATGTTCATTTTGGTGTCATTGTTTTACAACTTTGGGGTGTTGTTGAATTAGTGGTCATTTTTTGCTTTTTGCTAATTGTTTTTATGTTTCTTATTTCTCAGTGCAAAATTTGTGGTTCTGTAACTGCATCAACTTACTTCTTCTTTTGCTCCCGCCTGCTAAGTTGTTTGCAGTTGGCCATCTTTTGTATTCTTAGGGTGGACATATGCCTGCCTTTTGCTTATTCCAAGGTCAAACATCTGCACTGAACAATCCAGTTAAAATACCTAATATTATGTGCAAAACACCCTCCTGTAAATACACACACACACACACACACACACACATATATCTAAATAGATAAATAGATAGATAGATAGATAGATAGATGCTGCTTTCACTTTCCTAATCTCTTCCTAATACCTCTGTTATTTTTCCTTTAAAGCAACACTAATTCATTTTTAGTCACTTATTAAGTTGGCTGGTATGTTAGTTAATTCTTATGACTGACAAGCAGGGCATAATGGAATATCATAGGAATAACAGGTGAATGGAAAAACAACCACTGATTAATTTGAGCATTCATAATAATTAAGCATCAAATTTATTACTAATAGTTTTATTAACTGTTACATGAAAATTCAGTGAATTGATTTATGGATAATTCATAATTTTTAAATAGTTGCAACTAACCTCAGAGAAACTTTAACTCAACTGCTGCTTCCTTTATGAAACCACATTATGGGAATGAGCATGTGGTTTCAAGATAAAGCAGTCTTATCACCTGCAACAGGTGTATTTATACCATCATTTACAGGAACTGTTTACAAAGCTGCACAGAAACACTGACCTAACTTTCCATTCAGTATTTGTGGTGTGAGTGTCACTTGATAACTTTTGGTTTACCTCACGTTTTGAGGTGAACTCTGGTGACTCTGGTGACTCTGGCTCTATCGGGTCTGAAGACAAGGAATGGTTTAAAATGAAGTTTTATTTTCATACATAAACTAATGCTACAAATCCATTAAGCCCAAGATTTTTTTTTTTTTTTTTTTTCATCTGCCAAAAGCTCTTCAAATTCAGTCTGTAACAGCTGTAAAATTGTTTGGGCTCAATGACAGAGAGATTTGGGACAATTTGGAAATGCAATAGGTCGGCTTTACCAACAGGCCAGATTGGGATTTACTGGGACATCCAGGGATGGGAGGGGTTTAAAAAGTTCAAGGTTATGAAATGAACAAGAAAAACAAGGAAAACCAGAATAGAAGTTGAGATGAATATGTATGAATTATAGCACTGAAGCTGCACTTTAAAGAAAAGTACTTGAAAAAAAAAATAGAAAATATAGATTTAAGTCCCGTGTAATTAAGTTTTTAACCTTAATGCACTTGATAAATAAAAGTTAAATGAAATAAAAGTTGAGAAATTTTGGTCACTTTGCTGCTCCACTGCTTTAATTTCTGAAATACTGCTGATCAAAAACATCAAACTCATCACAGAGCTGCTGTAGCACTGAGTGTCCCTCAGTTTGCATTACTGATTTTAATTAGGTGAGGAAAGTGCTGACTGTGATAAACACACACATACATACACACACATTTATGAAATAACATAAAAGAAACTGAATTTGTCATTCTCTACAAATTTTGTATTGAGCAAATAACATTAATCAATTTAATGTGCCAATAAGTGACGACTACCTTCTAAAAATGAAACAGTCTAACTTAATTTGGACTCAGGCTAATTTGAATTCAGGCTATTTTTTGCAACTAGTATCCTTTTCTGTACTTTTGTCCATTCCTGGGTGATTGTGTGCTTCTTCCATGCCAGCACCAAAGGTAGTTAGTTTTGATTTCTTTGTTTTACTCTACTGTAAGAAAGCCCACATGAAACATTTATGTTGCACTGTGTAATTTATGTAGAAGGCAGTAGCTTTCACTTTCACTGTACCATACAGCTGTACTTGCTTATGATAGAATTATTAGCGTTTGATTAAAGTGTGAGCATTTTGTGCAGTATCAGAAAAGAATGACATAAGATCAGAGCAGTGAGAAAATCCCAACCAGTCAGATGACAGAATTATACACTAGGAACAGAGATGAGTCAGTGTTTTCTAGTATAATAACCACTTGAGCTGACTGCTTGGTTTGATCTGACTGTTGGATGCTGCAGGAAAAATTTGTTGATCACCTGCAGTGACTGAAAGATATTCTTACATAATATATTGACTCATGTGATATGTTTGCTTTATACATCTTTACCATCTTGGCCATCCTGAATTTAAGAGATTTGTACACCAGAAACTACTTCAACTACGCATGTTCCTTCATGTCAAATTTCCAGTAAGGGATTTATGATTAAATTTAATCTACAACCACAAAAGAGAAGAGAATGTGTGTACCTCACCTCTAAGATCATTTTGTGTTTCACACTGTCACCACCCAGTGGTCATTTAGAATCCACACAAACCAGGTCACTTCTTTACTTTCAAATAGACAAATGTTCTGGAGTAAGTCTAATAGTCAAACAGGTAATATTCAATTGATAAGATTTATTTTCCAATTAGGAATTAAATTATGTAGATGATTTCATATTTTCAACTAAGGTGAATGTCTTTAGACTCCGGGAGAAACCGGAGTACCCAGAGGAAAACCCAGCAACACAGGGAGAACATGCAAATTCCTCACAGACAGCTCTGAGACTGAAAAATAACCCCTCAGCCTTCCTTCTGTGAGGCCACTGTGCTGCCTTCTTTTACAACCCTGTATCCAAAAAAGTTGGAAATCCCACTGAGCTGAATGTTTGTAAATTGTTACACATGCATTTTTTTTTAAAGAAAAGAAAAGAAAAAGAAAAATTCCCCTGAAACTTTTACAGTGATCAGAAGGAAAAGAACACTTTGCAATTGTGTCATTAAAAATTATTTAGAGTTCAGGGGCACTCGTATGACATGTATGGCCGAAAATTCTCTGAATCCTACTTATCATCCACCAGGGGGCGACACATTCTCACAGTACTGAGTTTGTTGCAGAGACCCAATGCTGGAACTGCTTCTTCACTGTTGGTTTCTGACAGCCAGATTGACACTGGTGTTTAAGTACCACTGATGTGTTGGGGGTTTTTGTTTTGTTATGTTGTTTTTTGTTTTGTTTTGTTTGTTTGTTTTTGTTTTTATTTATTTTTAAATTAATTAATTTCTTTTTTTTTTTTTTTTTTTTTTGTAAAAA
>VUQI01031932.1:10407-24226 GCA_015106735.1 Paratilapia polleni | reverse complement strand
ATGACTTTGTTTCTCAGCTGTTTGTTTAGATCGTGGCATGATGTGTTGCTTTTTGAGATGTTTGAGTCTACTTCACTTTGTCAGACAGGTTCTGTTTAAGTGATTTCTTGATTCAACAGGTCTGGCAGTAATCAGGCCTGGGTGTGGCTGGTAAAATTGAACTCAGCTTTCTAAAAAATGTGGTTAATCCCAGTTAATTCATGATTTTACAAATTACAAATTACTTTTTCACAGAGGGCCAGGTAGGTTTGAATTTTTTTTCCCTTAATAAATGAAATCATCATTTAAAAACTGTATTTTGTATTTACTCAGGTTATCTTTGACTAATATTAAAATTTGTTTGATGATCTGAAACATTTAAGTGTGACAAACATGCAAAAAAAATAAGTAATCAGGAAGGGGGCAAACACTTTTTCACACCACTGTATATATTGATGACAATGTGTAATGGTTGATATATGATGGAGATTTTCATATATCAAGTTTGGAAGCATCTCTGACTTGTGGAAACCTGTCCTCAGGTGCGTTTCATGCTGGAAACCATGCTGGCTTTAAAAAACAATGATATGAGAAAGATCCCTGGCTATGATCCTGAGCCTGTGGAGAGACTGAGGAAGTTGCAGAGGATTCTGGTGGGTGAACCTATTCCCTGTATTACTAAAAATGAATCTTTAAAGCCTTAACCTATACACGCTCATTTTACTGAACACATTAAACATGTTAAACATTCTTTTAGCCTCCACTTATACCACCAGGTGGCCCCAGAGTACCACCTTGTACTTCAACACTTGACAACTTCAGGATTACTAATATGGTATTCTTAAATAATGAGTGTCCTTGTGGCTAATACCTTGTGAACTTGTGATACTCAGATCCACAAGAGCTCGGGCGGCAGTGACATGAAGTTGAGGGTCTCTCTGGACAGTGTCCTGGCAGCAGAGCAGGTCGGCCGCTGGTGGATCGTCGGCTCATCGTGGAGTGGAGCGCCCATGATCAGCAAGCAAGAGGACACAGCCACAAAACAAAGTCCTGCTGAAGGACAGGTAGAGTACTGAAACCATAAAATTAGATTTTATAAAAGAGCACGTGTTTAAAGTAGGCAACCCACTGCCTATCTGCATGAGTGTCAGACGTCTGATATGATTACACAGTAGGATCATTTCATATAGAATAAATAGCAATAACTTTAGTATGTTTAATGATGCAAATCATGCAAAATTTTACCTTCGTTCTAGGAAAATTTTCAGTCACAGGTATTTGAAGTACATTTGGGCCATGGGGCAGTGGTTGACACATTTATATGTGAAAAATTCCCAGTTCAATTCCAGGATCAGACACAAACCCAGCCTCAGGGGGTCATGAGCTAGTGTATTCCTAGTGCTGGTCCCAAGCATGGATAAATGGGAGGTGCCATCTGTGCCAAATCAAATATGCGGATCCATCCGCTATGATGACCCATTTGGAAATAAGGGAACAGCCAAAAGTACCTTCTTCCCTTTGAAGTCCATTAGGGTCAAAATAACTGTGACGCTTGCTTAGTGTTTGAAAACCCAAAATGCACTTCTTTAAGTTTTCTCCAGTGTATTATCAGAAGACTATTAAAAAACATCCACGGTACCAAAACTCTGTTACTCCTACGTCAAAGACTTTAAATTGTTGCAGTTTTGCTCTTAAAACTTTAATATATCCCATGACACTGATGCTCAGAGTTGGTTAAACTTTTTTTATGCTGAAGGAAAACAGGTTTTTTTGGCTTTAGCTTGTGACACTTGGAGTGGGTGTAAAATAGATTTAGTTGCAGTTTTTAACAGAGTTTAGATGTGTGTTTGAGCCCTGAAAATTTCTTGTGGCTGACTCCAGTACTTAACAAGTTATGAGGGCTCAAAAATACAAGAAAAATATCTCAAGTTAAAAAGAGCAAAGTTTCAACCCACCCCAATACGTTTAGGAAATCATTATTATTATTATTATTATTATCATTATTATTATAATGCTTCATAGTATTAAGGGAGTAACAGATGACCCTTTATCTTAATGTTTTAGAAGAATTATTGTATTGCTTAGGTGTAGTGGTAAACACGTTCACTTGGGAAAGCGAAAAATTGCTGGTTCGATTACAGCCGGAGACACAAATCCCCTTCGGGGTTGTGTCAGGAAGGGCATCCAGCATAAAACTCTGCCAAATCAAATATGCGGAGCTACCCGCTGTGGCGACCCCTTGTGAATAATGGAGTGGCTGAAAGTAGATTTTTTTTTTTTTTTTTGGTAAAGACTGATCAGTACTAGGGATGGAAATAAGGTTTTCTCCTGTCATGACAAGATGAGGGAAAAGAAAAAGAAAGACAAACAAAAAGATGGACAGAAGCAGCGTTGAATGAGAAACTGTTTGTATTCCCAAAAGGTATTTAAAAGCCGTAAAGTCGTAATTTAAAAAAAGCAAATATGTCAGTGGTCATGTGTAGTCTCACAACCAAATCTCTCATACAGTAGTGTCCTGTTATCATTGCTTTATAGCAAATCCAACTTTTAAAGGGGGCACAAATCCTTTCAAAGGTATCATTGTTCCTTCTTCCATCTTTGGACCTGGAGTATTCTTCCATGATGAGGCGATCGATTGCTTCACCTAGAGTAAACACACATCCAAGACCAAGGATATAACCCCAGAACAAAATTTTACAGGTAGCTTTGCATCTAGTATTTTGTGAGTTATTTGTAAGATCTAGATGAATAACTGGGGTGGCACATTCAATTAAGAAAATCAACAGAATAACAGTACTTGGTAACTAATAATCTTATGGTTACAGAGTTTGTCATACATTTTAATCACTCAGCCACTTTATTCTGGCTCTTCTGGTGACAGAGAATAATTATTGAAGGAACAATAAAGTAATAAAGAGTTTTTTGTTTTGTTTTTTTTAAAGATACACCTGGTTGTTGGAGAGAACAGCCTGTTTATAAGCTCAGCTGAGGAAATTCTGGCAATGGCAGCACTACCATACCAATACTTTAAATTACTAGTTTCAAACAAGAAAACAAGTAGATGTTGTTTTGAGTCCCATTATTTCAAGTTTAGGTTGTGCAGCATATAAATACTGTATGAAGTGTGTACATTTTCCCACTGCAACACTAACTGACACCACATTTTTTCCATTTTAGCTGCTTTTTTGTTTGAGTTCAGGTCTCTTTACCATACTACTAAGTTAAGTTAAAAAAAAAACTTAACTTAGTAAAGCTCTAACATTTTAGTATATTTGTAGATACCTCCAAAACTTTCTCTTCCTCTTATCCAGCAGAATGGCTTATTTTCCTTTTTGGGTGCATTGTTCCCAATTGAAGAACCTAGTCGAAATGGTCCAAATTAAAATGAGTTATTAGTGCTTTGTAGGTTTCTCTGTGGCAGTACTTCTGTTGGCCTGAAGAAGGCGGCAAGCTTCTTTCCAGTCTGCATCCTTGCTGTTCATTAATATTCCCATGAATCCAACATGAAGCCAATTTATACTTTTATACAATATTTCCTACAACTGTACTTTAATCCCAGCTCTCCATTTTTAGTCTTTTTATATTTTTCCTCATTCAGATGTTTCCTCATTTACATCAAAATCTTGTCCTGTAGCTCATATTAAGCTGAAGTTTAATATTTGAGAAGTTCGTCTCCATCTTTTGTAAAATAAATAAACGAGAAAAGGTATGAGGGGAAAAGTGCTTTTCTAGAATTGGCCACAGAAACTCACAAAGTGTAAAAATGTGTATTTAATGATGATGAGAGCATTTATAATTTTCCAATTGTTGTCATTGTTTTGTTTCAGTTTAGCGCCAAAGTTTTAGAGCTAGCGAGGAAACAGAGGATGAACACTGATGTCAGAAGAAACATCTTCTGTGTGCTTATGACCAGCGAAGATTACCTTGATGCATTTGAGAAACTGCTGAAGTACGGTTTGGCTCACATCTGTCTCTTTGTAATTTAAGTAGTACAGTCCACTCGAAAGGTTGCTTTTTATTCATTTATTTATTTAATTCACTGTGTTTGAAGGATGGGTCTGAAGGACAAGCAGGAGAGAGAGATTGTTCATGTTCTGATGGACTGCTGTCTCCAAGAGAAAAACTTCAATGCCTTTTACACCGTACTGGGAGAGAAGTTCTGCTCACATGACCGTCGCTTCCAGGTAGCCTTAGTAGCAATACAATGACAACTGAGGATAGAAAAAATGTAACATACATGCTGCTCGTTCAATAAATGATTATGGTATACAGTAATTAAAAGCATACTGTACGTCCTCCTTATAAGGTTTTAATTTTAAAGTCTCATAAGTTTGCATAATCAGTTAAAAAGGGTCCATTACAGGATTTAATTACCTGGCATCTGTGTGTGACCACCCAGTCTCTCAAACTGTGTGTGACCTGTGTGTGGTCTGCATTTCACCTCTGCATTGTGGGAGCCTCTAACACCTCTCGCTTCTGATTTGACTCAAACTGTGACTACAAACAATGGGGTTGAGACCACACTTCCTACTTTGCTGTCATGTAGACCAGCAGCTCATATCAGAAACTGGTGACCATTGTCCTCATCAAAGAGCTTCAGAATGGAGCTGGTGGGAATGTTTGCTTTTCACATGTAAACTGGGTCTAGATGAGAGGGTTACCTGTGTAGAGTAGTTGGTTATTTGGGGTGTTTGATTTGGGAATCATTGATGTTCTGTGTCATAATACTGTGTATATAGCACTGTGCAAAAGTTTTGAGCGATCGCTAATTTCTTCATATTTTGCTTCCAAGGAGCCAGGCTTTCTTATAATTTTTTTAAAGTGGTCTTGAGCAACAATGCTTCAGGCTTTCTTAAGCGCTTTCAAAGTTTTTCTTTGGATGTTGGCTTCTCTTTCACTCATTTTCAGTCCAGTCCTTGTCTGACCATTTTCAAAGAAATGTTTTAAGCCACTTAACACTGAGCTATGAATCATTCAAGCACAAACTGGCACCTAACTCAAGGGATGAGCCAGTGTTATGTCTACACATAACAGACAACTTAGCAAAGAACCAATTTTACATTGTATCTTTAGGCACTTTGTTACCAGCAGGCTGTCACAAAAACACATATCTTGTTCTTTAGTTGAATCTATGAAAAATGCCAAAGATGACACAGTTTGAGTTTGAGGCATAAAATAGTATTTTTGCACCAGCAAGGTGATTCTCAATCACCTATTAGCCAAAAACTTGGCATATCTCGGCATGGTGTGCAGTGTATCTTTAAAAAATTTGAGAAAATTGGGTAAGTGGAGGACCAAAGAAGAAGTGACAGGCCTTAAAACCTATCTAAAGCAGATGAGCAGTATCTGAAAGTCATATCTTTAAGAAATAGGAAAAATGGTTTGGGGCTGCATTTCAGCCAGTGGTGTTGGGGATCTTGTCAAAATTGATGGAATTATGAATGCAAAAGTACCATCAGACTCATTGCCAATCAGACTGGAGTGTCTGATTGGCAACAGCTTCATTTTTCAGTATGACAATGATCTCAAACATACTGCCAATGCAGCAAAAGCATACCTGGATAGAAAAACACACAATGAAACACAGTCAGTCATGGATTGGCCTCCCCAGAGCCCGGACTTCAACATTATTGAAGCAGTGTGAGATCATCTTGACAGAGAACAGAACAAAAGGCAGCCAACATCCAAAGAAGAGCTTTGAATGTCCTTCAAGAAGCCTGGAGAACTATTCCTGAAGACTACTTAAAGAAATTACAAGAAAGCTTGCTTAAGAGTTCAGGCTGTGTTCAAGAATAAAGGTGGTCATACCAAATATTGACTTTCAAGCTCATTAGAATTGTACAATTGTTTCCATTGTACATAAATTGTTTCCATTTATGTTTGCACATTTCAGTAAATCACTGCACCCATTTTCCTAGCAAAATATAAAGAAGTGGCTCAAGACTTTTGCACATTCCTGTGTTATATGTCTTTTTATAGATTTAAATATTCAATTTTCTGCCTTCTCATAGATGACTTTCCAGTTCAGCCTCTGGGACAAGTTTAGGGAGCTGCCCAACCTTTCCAGCAGCACCTTTAACAATCTGGTCCAGCTAGTTACCCGCTTCCTTCAGAGGAAGTGCCTCTCGCTCTCCGTTCTCAAAGTAATCAATATGCTTTGTATATTGCATCTATACAGTTGACTTTCAAAATTTCTAAATCTTTAAACATATTCTTTGCATTCATCTCTGTTTGTTTCTTTAGGTAATAGAGTTCGGGGAACTAGATAAGCCCACAGTGCGCTTCTTGCGTCAGGTGCTAACCAAACTGCTAAAAGAAACTGAGCCTGAGGAGCTGGCCAGCATATTTGGAAGGTGAGCCACACTGTTTGTACATTTAATTCTTAGAAGTTTTTTAAATTTCTATAATATAAAACATTAGCTGTTTTCACACATGAAATACGGACAATGTCAGGAGAGCCGTGTTACATATAGCAGCGGTTAGAGTGTTTCCTAAGTGTTCTCACTACTACGCTACATTTGATTTCAGAGAGAGTGTTGTCTCTGTAGAGCATGCAGGAGGCACGACACCCTCTTGCTCACTGAAATCTCCACATTACCTGAGCTACTATTCTCACATCGGTGCAATCGGACATCACACAGACTTTGTAGCAGGGAGCTGGCAGGTGAAAGAGGTTTAATGTCCAAACCGACTGCATCTGATATTTGTGCTCTCACATGCACCTCTATAGTAGAAAAAAACCCACTAAGAGTCTGCAGCCATGATAACAACCCTGTGAGGCTACACTCAGGCACAGCAGTGGGTGAGAATCAAAAATGGGGGACACTTAGAGCCATACTGCCTGGCTGTACCTGTCCACCATCTATTGCAACATTAGCCGCTATTAGCCCGCATCTTGAAAAGTCACTCCTCTTCGGCTTCTCTCTCCAAGAGCCTGAAAACCACTGTCTCTCATTGTTTCCCTTCCACCAGGATTTCAGGAATTCCCAAGCTAGGAATGCTGAGGGAAGGTTTGAAGCTTTTCATCAGCCACTTCCTCCTGAAGAACGCCCAGTCCCAGGGACCAGCTGAGCAAGCAGCAGTGCTGTCAGAGCGCGCCCACCTCGCCACCAAAGCCATGGAGGCCAAAGAGGCAAAGCTCAAACTGTAAAACACAGACACACCAGAAACTCAAAATATGGACTGTGGGGGGGCAGCAGAGACCTCCTAATACAAAAACACAAATCTACAGAGTACTTAAAAAGGAAATAAATCTGGTTTTGATATTAAAGTCACTATTTTGCCTTGGGATGTCTTTGTACATTACTTTTAATGGGAAGATTTTTACATTTGGAAGTTATTGATTCCTTCAGACACACACCAGTTAAGGCCTCTGTATCATACTTTAATACAGTGTTTAATGGTTGATATACTGTAATAAATAACTACACATTGTTCATGCTTTTGTATATTTGTTATTGAAAAAGAGACAAAATATCTTGTACAGTCATGTCAAAAAAAAAAAACCCTCAATAAATTATGCTTTGACTCCTTTCTATGGAGAAAAAAAAAACATTTTTCTCTTTAAACATTTTGTTCTTGTAAGCCTAGGTTTTCTTCTGATACTGCCCTCTTGGAGGCAGTGTGCTGCAAGAGTTAATATTGTGGGTTTTACTGAGTCTGTTTACACCTTCCACATAATAAAGCATGTTTTAATCAGGTCTTTTTCTGACTTAAACATAGCTGATCGGTGCATATTTGTGTATTTCTACCCTTTTGTTGATATTTGCACTAAGAGCAGTGACAATAGAGGGGTTTGTGGTGCTGTCCGTTCAGTGTTTACACGCCTTGATGAAATGACCTGGGGCCTTGAATCTGTCCTATACTGTTTGCTAGCTGACACCATTGCCTCCCCGCATTGTTAGCATAGCAGCGTCAATCTGCTAGATTTGATACTTGCTCCTATTAATTAGCTCCACTGGTGTGGCCTGAATCTATCTAAGGCTGGGAGCAGTGGCCTGAGGTCAGGAATGGGACACTAAGGTCAGCCAGAGGAAATGTTCTTCAGTACTCCCCAGAATGCACCCGGTGAAGGGAATTCAGAGCTGTTTTAAGTAACTTCAGAGAACGCATCACTTCATCAATGCAGTCAGTTGAGAATATTGGGAGAAAAGCCTGAGAATTTGGTTGTGGAGGTAGAGATAATGTGATCAATGGGCTCACTGTGCAGTCCGTACACTAACCATTGTCCGCAGCCATGAGCCGGAGAGTTTCCTTCAGTCTTACCTGGTGTGCTCTGTTGGGGTTTGACCCTCACCTGAACTTTGATTTAGTCTGCTAAAGCAAACAACAGACGATAACCAACAGATCCTTCAATAATCCTGATACAAATGACAGATAATCAGTGAGACCCTGCTATAGATTAACGCTGATGACCGCGGGGAAAATGATAACACGTCAAATCCTGGGCAGCTGTGCTTTCTGGAAAGAAACCCGTGCGTAAAAGCGCATACAGGTGTGTTATTAAACCGTCTCAAAGGCTCCGTCAGATTAACAGAGATAGGCGTAGTATATTAAAATAAATGACTGGGTTAAAAGCTCATGTTGGATATCAACACGTTAGCAGCTTCAAGAAAATGAAGCTGGTGGGATATTTGGTATGCATTTTCACCAAGAACCCGGCGCTAAATTATTTGGCCCGCTTATACACGTGTTATACTTGTAATTTATAATTGTTAACCTCATCGGAATAGAATAAGATATTCTTGTTATCCAATCCGATAATTATTGCTCAAAAACTCACTTAAAATATTGCCCAAATAATGCTGTTTCAACAAACGCGCATCCTGTGAGGTTAATAATTTCTAATAATGACACTGTAATTGATCTTTGTCAAAAAATATTTTAAATAGGCTATTTTATGATATTTCGTTAGGCGGAGTTTGAGTTTTAAAATGATTTCATTCCTGAAAATAGTTCCTGAGCAGCCAAGCTTGTCGCTTAACACGCCTTTAAAATGCTTTATTAATACGAGCCCATTGCTAGTGTGGTGTGAAATGTTTCCTCCGTCTGACTGCCTTCTTGCTGTTTGCTCACACTGCACGTTTGCACAGATCCGACAGCGCTATTAACAGTAATTCCCATGACCCGACCTGTCAGAGCAAGGAGGAAAACACAAGCCTCTGTCCGCATCCGGCCTGAAACGCAAGCAAAATCATAAATCAGGGGAGTGTATTTGAAAAAAAAAAGAAAATACTGTCTTATATAGAAAAAAAAACATTTTATTTCACATTGTTTGCGGAGACGCTAAACAATAATTTAGCATGCAGTTGTATGACCATTTTATAAATACAGATAGAAAAATAAACATAACATTTTCCAGTGTGATATGACACTACGGAAGTAAAACCTCACAAAGAACAAAATAAAAGAACGACTATTTAGTGTAAGGGCTATAGGATAGGATATTATTGAAAGATTATTGCTGACTAACCATCACAGCAGGTCTAGATTGCAAAATCCTGAGCCAGTTTACAGCGCTTGCATATAACCATGCTATGTCACAGTTTACCTATAGCCGAGTGCTGAATGATATAAACCGTAAATCTTCTGTTTTATTGCTTGTTTATGAAACGAGGGTCTATTCTTGCCCTACATTTTATTCTTTTCATAACAAAAAAAAAATCTCCATAATTCCAAGTAGGTGATTAGAGGTTGGATTACATGCAACTAACTGCATTTTACAGCGAAAGCCCCCCCGAGTCACTAGAAATGGAAAACGCCGCCTTCGTCCTTTTGCTTCATCTTCAAGGCTGCGGACTTATGTCACTGTTGTGATTCCTCTCGTCGTCTGAAGAGCAGTCTGACGAGTTGTACAGGAAATTGTCGCCTTCGTCGTCGTCACTGTCCCTGAAGTCTCTTATTCTGCCATTTTTTGAGTCCGTTTTGCTGTGATAATCCGATTGTTCGAGTCCGTCTGATTTCTCTTGGCCGCCCTTGGAGCCTTTCTGCTTCTCGGCCTCCTGGGCGGCCTGCTCTTTTGCCTTCTTACTCCTCTTCCACTTCATGCGTCTGTTCTGGAACCAGATTTTAACCTGGAAAAAGAAAAAATAATTTCCTTAAACTGGTCTGAAGGACACCTGTTATGGCCTATTGGCACAATAAAGCTACGGTAATAAATCATCAACCCTCCTGTACCCTTTCATTTTCTACCACATCTAGTGTGTAGTATTATATATAAAGTCGTGAAATACTCCCAAAATACTTAAAAATAACATCTGGATAAAGAGGCTATCAGTGGATAACGACGCGTAAAAGTCACCCGTCCACCTGACATTGACCTCTTGGGTGTTGCAACTATCCTTCGCTGAAAACTTCCGGATGAAATTTAATACAGAGTTTCAAAAATCAGCTGAATCTAGTAAAAATCAGCATTAATGGATGGCTTAGTTTGAATTTTCCAATGCAAGTTTGTGTACGTATATAAAAGTGGATAAAAATGGAGTTTCCATTCCTAATGTTTAGAAACAAGTGAGGTGAAGAACGAGGTTTCACTACACTTTCTACACTTATTTATATGCTTTAAAATATACATATTTTCCATATCAATCACCAAACACTTGTTGGGCATTTGTGGTTGCAATCTTTTAGAAAATTATGGTTTTTAGAAAAAAAGGAAAGAAAAAAAAAGCTTGATATATGTGCTGTATGTGCAGGCATATTTTACCTGAGTTTCTGTCAGCATGAGGGAGGTGGCCACTTCAAAGCGCTTCGGTCTTGACAGGTACTTATTCAGTTTGAACTGATGCTCCAGTTCCAGCAGCTGCTGACTCGTGAATGCAGTCCTCGGTCTTCTGCACTTTCCAAGCAAGTTGGACTGCGCCTGAGCTGCAAGAATAAAAAGTCAAATTTACACACCTAAAAGAGTTTAATTATAACATTAAAAACGTTTGTGCGGTAAGGGATACTCCGAAAAATCTTCAGTCAGTATAAATTTGCCGGCTCTCTTATGGTACAACAGTACATTCGTTATGTGTCTGTGTTCTCTCAAACAGCAACCTAGTTCTCGCCATCAATACATCCATAGACAAGCTATTTGCCACTCCATTTTGAACAAATCTGTTAAAACGAGCAGAAACAAAAAGGCAGTATCTGGTGAGCAAATAGCATGTCAACTGTGGGTTTCACGCTCCTCTGCCACTTTCCCACTGTCCATTATCTGTCCATTTTAGTTCCTCTATGAAAAGCCATCAGTGTGTCACAGCCTCTTCATTCAGACGATAATATCTGAAGGGAATTGTGCACCAGAAATTCCCAAATCTAACTTTATTCCAAGTTAAATCACAATGTATAGTTAAGTTATAGTGACAGATCCTGTTTTAAAGCATCATCTAGGCCAGCATTATTCTTACTCTTTTTATTGTATTTTTTTTCTAAACATTTTGTTAAATAACACATAAAGCAGACTACACCACAGCTAAAGGCTGTATAATATATTGTGGATTTACTTCAAGTGAGGGGATTTAAATTGCCAAAATATTCTGCCATGAAACTGCTACTCACAATTAAAGTCAGACATTTTGGGGAGCATCATCCCGGCCGTGGAGACCCGCAGCCAGTGGTCCAGTTGGAAGGTGCTGGCTGTCAATTTAATGGGATCACTGGTGTGGTGGTGATGGGAGCCGTGTGGATAGGAGTAGGACAGGGCAGGGTGTTGGCCTGTGAGGGCAGCAGCGGAGTAGGTGTACATGGGATGACCGTAGAGAGCCTGTGCTGGGATTCCTGCGGTACTCTGCGGATGTAATCCAACCATGCTGTGTGGGCTGTTGAGAAACCCCGGTTTAGGAATCAACCCGCAGGTGGAAATCCTCGGCGGAGACGGCGTGTCGGTGCGTAAAGACTCGGCACTGGTGGTCATCTCGGTGGCTGCCACACTTCCAGACGACGGGATGGAGGAGGATGAGGACAGGGAAGTCACAAGCGCGAGCGGTGAGGTCTGCGCCTTGGGTGTATCGACTGCTAAAAGCGCGTCAATGCGAAAGTTCTTGGATTTCTCCATTGGTGACCCAGTGCGCGTCCTTCTCGCCTCTGCTGCTTAAACTGAAGGAGAAGTCACAGCCGTTTTCCCACCTCTCAAAAGTTATGATGGGATCCGGAGTGTGAGAGAGGAGCTCCGTGTGACACTTAATCCCTGTCAGAAGGAGGCGATTGGTCCAGCCGTTTGCCAGGGGGCTGTCCGAAGCGTCCACCCAACAAAGCCTCTCTGGTCTAAGCACGGTGTTGGCTGGGTTACTGCTTCCATAAAATATTGCTATTACAGGAAAAATGATGCAGACATTTTGAAATATAATTTTGGTTTTTGGTCAGCTATGACTAGATGCTATTTTGCCTATATATACATAATTCTTCAACAGCAGGTTTAAGGCTGGCATGTTTCCAGTGTGACTAATTATAAAATAGGACGTTATTCGATTAGAAGCAGGCTATATGTTTGTGGGACTGGTTTAACTTTGGCAGACACCACAAGTTATAATAATATTATATTATTTCATGAGAAAATATGTATAAAATCCCAATCTTTCACTTAATTAAATGAAGTACATGTATTACTACTCCAAGAGCAGATAAAAATAGAACATTTACCTGTTTCCAGAGGTGTGCTCGGTCTTAGGCCTGTATGCTTCATGGTTCATTTGAGGACGGGACATGGTTTAGCCGAAAAAAAAAAAACATAGTTATGATAGCCATGGTAATAAGGTGGGAAGTATTAAGAGACATATAGGGCGTGTTGGATGATTATGATGCCAAACTCAATTTTCAAACCCTACATGTGAAGTGATTTGTGGCTCTCCTGACCATTTTCACCTATTGAATTCAGAAAAATCAGCATGCGCAAAAGTGAGCCATGCCAGGCCAACAGGGAAATTTAAGTAAAAGCCCTCCTTCTGTCGCTCCAAAACCTGAAGGTGACAGACGCACAATGACACGTTATAATGGAGCTATACAGCCAAATTAATTAGGTCCCAGCCTCACTACTTGTAGCGTGATATTTTTTCTTGTGGATTTTCATAAATTTAAATAAACTTGGTAATCATTTTTTATCCTTGCAATTTGATAAATATTACTAGTGGTTTCCTATTAAATAAAAATAAAATCATCCCCCTTTCCTGAAAAACTGCAATCAGCTGACGAAATAAGTCAAATTTAGGCACAAACCATGACCAGGGCGCAGCAAAAATTTTGTAATTGAAAGCACCAAAATGTGATGAAGAGAGAAATGTAATAGGCCCGTGCCTCCGGGTGACTTCGGTCTAATAAGCCACTTAAAGTTAATGGAAGAGGAGGTGGAAATGAGAATTATTGACACCCCGTTGCCCTTAACCTGTCTACCAATAAAGCTGATTAGTTTTTGTCAATTCATCAGCTAACCGCGCTCCTGGGACGTTTATTTGCTCGGGGGAAATCAACAAGTCACCGGGTAGTTTTCAAGTAAAGGATCGCCATTTAATTGTGGACCTTGATGATCATGACCAATTACAGAATGATAAGAGGGAGATTGATGTGGGTGTGAGATGTGGGCCTGCATGGACACGTGGACGGGGTGGAAAAAGTAAGAGAGAGGGAGAGAATCAAATGTGCTCCAAGCATTTCTGCCAGAAACTGTGCAGATAAAGATGATGATGATGTTGATGTGAAGATGTTGTATAAGAGTTTCAAATTCTTGCCATTTGAAGATTTTTCCCAAATGTTTCTGAAATAGCGCCTTTTTTTTTTTTTTTTTTTTTTTTTTTTCCTTTTCCCTTTTTTTTTTTTTTTTTTTTTTTTTTTTTTTTTTTTTTTTTTGTTGTTTGTTTTTTCCTTT